>CM064542.1:20801357-20994453 GCA_032716605.1 Paralithodes platypus | reverse complement strand
GAGTATATGAGAGTGTCACAAGTTGTATTTATTATTCTCAGTGATATTTCTGTGTACTAGTTATAAGTCATTAACTACTGTAATCTAGAGATCAGTTAATAATTAATTATTATTGAGTTTTCTGTAAATTAATATTATTTCGTTATCTCCTTTTGATTACTTTAATTATAAGTGTAAAGCATTGAATTCATTTGTGATAAGTTTCCAAGATTGTGAATTTGATCAGTTTAATTTAGTTATACCTCATATTTCTCAAGTGATATTGTAGAGCTTATTTCACATTTAAATAATTGTATATCTTACTTGTAATGTTTTTATTAACGTATTGTGCATTTCCCTTAGTTAATAAACATATATTAACCGTTTCCAGTGATCTTGAGAAAATATTAAATTGCGTGTGATTTAACTATTAAAAACATTGCATTGCTTCAGTAAAGGCAATACTTAATTATATTTCACTTGCATATTTTTGGTAAATAATTCTTTTGTTGTTAAGCCAAACTTTAGTGCATTTTATATACTTATCTCATCCTGAAAAACCTCTATTGAAGTAGATTTTAGTTTTGAATTTAAATTTAGTATATTGTTTGTGTCTTTTCACCTCGTCCACAACCTAACAATATATTATATATATATATATATATATATTGTTACGAGGGGAGCCAGGGCAACCAGATGCTTACATAGCCTAGCCCACAGCACCGTACTACCCTGCAACAGACACGCTCTTAATATCTGACTCAAACACCAAGACACGCAGGTTCTCTAGGAAAAATGGTTATCTTCCTCTTTGCTTATTAAAGCAGTAACAAGGAGACACAAAAATATCTATTGTCCCCGAGTCTATTCCATAGTGCGTGTAGTATGCAAGAGAACTTCTAAGGTTATTCTATACTGCACCAACATTATCCCACCATACCACTACTAGACTTCCAGAACACTCTGTATCATGCCCAATCGCTTAGTAATTGAGAACAATACAAAGCAAAAACCCATGGAAAGTCCAGTACAATAAACCTCTGTGCCAAGCCTATTATCCCTAGCCTATGTCCTAATAATATGTCCTAAGAACGATAGGGAGCTTTAAGATAAAATTAGATAGGCATATGGACGAGATGGGTTGGGTGTGAGGGGGATCTACCAGGTGTGGGCCAATCGGCGCTCAGCAGACCCCCGTAATCTTGTGTTAATCTCTGACCGTTTTGGTGGGGTCAGTACTCAAGGTATTAGTGAGATGGGTCTATAATTGGGGCTTGTAATTGAGGTTGGGTGTGACAGGGATCTGCCTTGTATGGGCTGATCAGCTTTTTGCAGACTCCCATTTTCTTATGTTCTTATGTTTAATACACCGAGTGGCTCTCTTCAGCACAGCGCGGCGGTGGTGTTGTAAGGGATAAACAACTTTAATAACTTATCGCTTACAACATCATCTGGGGTTAGCTCAATATATCCGAGTACAATGGGGACAACCTCACCTAGTAACAAGCTCCACCCCTAGTCCCAAACTGCACCGAATGTATTGTTGCTAAAACTAAAGGCACAAGAGTTGGTATCTTAGTAGGTTGAAGATCGGCTGCCACCCCCTAGAGGGTAACAAAGGCCCGAGTTAGAGGATGCTGTGTGGTGGAAGGAAAAAAGACAGTAGGCTATTATGGCACTGCAGGCCTACACACACACACCAACCCCGTTCCTCCAAGGCCTACCAAAAACTAAGTAAACAAGCCAACCCACAAACCACTATAGATACCAACCAGGAATACTATTCACACATAAATATAATGCAGCAGAATAATGGAAAACAACATGGAAGAATAAAAAGAAACTTATATTCTAGATTGCCACAGAAGAATGAATGCAGTAATTAATATTAAACTAAAGATATTAAAACAAAACTATATGCTCAATATGACTCCCAGACTTGCCATGCTACTAGTCAATAAGAAACAAGATCGTAAATGCGGTGAACAAGGGAACTATATGGCAAGCCTGTGACAGCCCACACAGCACGTGTGCTCAGTATGGTGTCTATCTCACGAGTGGCGCGGGGACCGTGGGAACACACACGCGAGGGTCCCCTGGCCGCGCCAAGGGAGTGAGAGCTCCAAGCGTCACTAGATTGCATAATTATATCAGACACCTGTGCTCTCATTAACAATACATAAATGATTAAATAAATACAATACATCATTGTGTAACTTATAATAAACTAATACAACTCGCCTTAGTGCTGAACAAAATAGATAATTATACTCATAGTAACAATCAGCATGGTTGCAAGACAGTGGCCCGATCATGACGTCACCACTGGACAAGAAGTACACACGTGAGACGGGAGAGAGAAAGAAAAACAGCAACCCTTCCCTTAAACATACAACACTGCAACTGAAATAGGCTTTTGTATAAATCATAACAAACACTTACAGCTGAATTATTGGTGGAAGTGACACCCTCACACCCAGGGGGAGTCTGTTGGTGCATCTTGAAACAACAGACTGCTCATACTTCAATAACACTACAAGACATACACAACTACAGTCTTTTTTAGTATTTTTATAGTTTTTATATTTTTGTATTTAAATATTTTCTTCTATACAGAAACACAGCAACTCCTACTTTACGACCCTACGCTGGGCTACATACGGCAACCAACAAGCACCAGACGTAAACATGCTAATCAAACCAAAGTAGGAGGCTACACCAACACTGACTGAACGGTGAGGGTTCTCCTTAACCTCTGAAGTGCGCATGGGGGTAATTGGAAACGTCCCCCTGTGCTGACGTATTTGAGGTGTTTCCGTCACTAAAATATTCATTGTGCCATTAATAGCATTAATACTTATCCATATGCGCCTATTATGGGTTGATTATAAAGGTATTAACCTGAAACAACAATAAAACGAGTGAAAACAGCGTTTGGATGGTCAAAATCGGAGATATAGCCCGCGAGTTGTATAATGTATGGGTGAGGCAATCTGCTTTCCCGCCAATTTCCCCCAAGGCCACTGAGACACAGTCGATCGATACTCTCTCTCTCTCTCTTGCACTCGCTTGCTATCAGTGATGACCACACCCTCCAATCGGATTTCTAATGTTAGCACGAAAATATACCTCAGAATAAGGGAATAACAGGGAAAATAGGTGATAACTGAAGGAGAGGAGGAAAGTGGGGAAGGAGGGGAGGTAGAGGACTGAGATTTTGCATGGCCCAGGGGCCAAAAAAAATAAAATAAAATAAAACAAAAAAAATATATTTTTTTTTTTTTTTTTCGATGTCAAAAGTTGATTTTTGTTTTCTCTGACTCTTAAGAGTCTCCCCGCAGTGCGCCGGGGGAACTCTTAAGAGTCTCCCCGCAGCTCCCGGGTTAAAACATACCCACCTGTGACAAACAATCAGCCATAACATTATCAGTGCCCTTAACATGCCACACATCCAAACTGTGTTCTGGCAGCAAAACAACACCTGACACTGATAAACTGCCCAGTCCATCACAAGACTGGCACTTCTCTTCGCTCTCTCCGGCAACGGGACCTGCCAATAACCTTTCACTATTTCCATCTTAGTGATAAACGAGGCAGCCCCGATGCGGTCTATGGGGTCGTGAACTCTGGGTAATGGATAGGCGTCTGTTAGGGATAATGCACTAACACTACTGCAATCATCACAAAAACGGATCCTGCCACTCAGCTCAGGTTGCAAAGTCACTGGCAAAGACCACTCACGATATCCCTTATCTCTCAGCCCTTTCTCAAACATGTAGTCCAGCTCTGCATTTAAGACAGGCTGTCGAGCAGAATTTATACAGTAGGGAGCCAACTTGAGCTTTGCACTGTCTCCAGCCTCTATGTCGGGTGCCACCCCGGACATCAGGCGTGGAGAATCAACAAACATGCGGACGTACTGCCACAGCCTAGTAAACAACTTCTCTTGGCGCTTAGGAACAAGAGGTTGCAACTTATCTCGAAGAACAACATTCTCATTGCCCTCCCACAACCCAGCCGGGACCGCAGCCTCTAAACTATAGTCTCCCTCCTTCTCCACCTCCGTCCATAATACAGCCAGGTCATGAGAGAGACAATCTGTACCACCTGTGCAGTCACTCCAATAGTTCATAAGTGCCAAGGCTTCTCCGCCGATACCATACATGCGCACCCCTGCATTCCTTGCGACTACACCTGCCTGCGCAGCATCACCTCCATCAGCGCCACGGCCAGATGCAGTCGGTCTATGGTAGGGCTGTTGCATTTTAATAGGGCAGCATTGGGAGGCTATGCGATGGTCGGGCGTATCTATTACATAGTTAACCTCACCAATCTGCTTAATGTCCTGATACTGACCACCACACTTAGCAGCCATGGGTAGACCCTGAACTGACAACTGTGCCAAAGCCTCGTCGCCCACCTTGAACACCCTAGATTTAGCCTGTTTGTTACAATGGTCTCTCATCTTCGTGTTCATGCTGCTAACTGGGATAGCCTCCGGGTATCTAGTGGTAGTATCAATTAAAGGGTGCAAGTATTTATCTCCCGAACTGGTGGGTAATAAGGGACCAACCATGTCAACTATGACACAAGTCAATGGCGGTTCAACTGCAGGTGTAGGGATCAAAGGTGCCACGGGTATTCCTGGATGGGGTTCTCCAACTACCTTACCAATATGACACGTCAATAAAGAAGCCACCGATGCATGCATATTAGGCCACCAAAAACGAGAATGTAGCCTATCAGTAGTCTCACATACCCCTAAATGATCCGCCAGTGGTTCCGCCTGCGTTAGCCTAACCAGCTCCTCCATGAACTGGGCAGGCACCACTAACTGCTCCTCCCCCAAGCCTGAGTTCGTATCCGGCTTCCACTGCCGATACAACAATGCCCCTTTTACAACAAATTTCTCTGCTTGACCGTTCTTCCCACCAGTTGTACCAACCTTCTTAAACAGGAGGCCCAGACTGGGGTCCTCTTGCTGCAACTTGCTCAGTTTGTTTCTAGGTAGCTCCATTAAGGCAGTTACCTCTGCCCTTCAAAAATATCAGAAGGTTGAGTCGGTAGCACTATGTCAGACTCCTCGTCCGGCACTAGGTCACCTCTACTAGTCTCGGTAGCCTCACTGGGGTCAGCCAAACCCACAGCTGTCTCCGGACCAGTGTCATCTAGTAGTGCATCATGGGATGGCACGCACTCATGGCTGTCGGCCCCCGCATCCATTAAATCATCCACCTGTTGTGCCAAATGTGCCACTGATTGGGTCATTGCACCAACAGGGTAGATAGAGTCCATGTTATCTTCTTGCAAACAACCACCACCAAACCACCTACAAAAGCAGCCTCAGCGACGACTATAGGAGGCGGGAAAACTACATCCCCTGCCAAGTCAGTCCCGAGCAAAAAGTCCACCCCCTCAACTGGCAGAGTGTCCACCATGGCCACCTTACACTCGGCAGTCAAAAGTGGGCACTCTAGGGTCACCTGGACTAAATCACAGAATTGTTCACTGTTGATTACGCTGCACATTACAAACTCTCCCGTGCTAATAGGTCCCCCTGTCAGGTTGCGACACATGGATTGTTGCGCACCAGTATCCCTAAACACCTTGACAGGGTAAGTCTGCTCCCCAACCCGTACTAATCCGTCATGTATGAATGGCCGACACCAATCAGGGGAAGTCTGGTTATGCTCAGGTGGTGATACCATCGGGGGCGGCAAAGTGCTTACTACCCTGCTTCGCGCTGGCCAACACTGCCCCCCAAACTCACCAGTACCTGGCTTGCCTTTCACAGGCACCTCCCCTAATGTCGCCACCAACTGGACAGCCTTAGGTCCCTGGGTAGCCCTCCACTTAGCACACTGAGGTTTAATATGACCCTCTTGTTTGCAAAAATAACACGTGCGCATGCTCATAGCAAGTCGCTGGTATACCTCATTATAAGATTGTGTCTCATTTGTGGTAACTTTGGGTGATGAGGGACGAGCAGATACCACGGTTGCTTGGTGCACAGGTCGGTCTCTCCTGTCACCAACACCGCTCCCCATACAACTGCCACGCTGGGCTAGTGCAAAGTCATCAGCCCAAACTGCTACTTCCCTTACTGCTTTACCCCGCTTTTCTTTTAATTTTGCCCCAATGTCCCCTTCAACTATGCTTGTAAACTGCTGGGGTGTGGCCCCCGACACATGTGAGCAAGAAGGAGGATACTGGGGATTGCTAGCATAACTCGAAACAAAGGTACTGGCCATACGGGCATAACTATAGCACTGTGCAAATGAAGGGGCCATATGGATAGTTGTAAAAACTGACTGTGGAGGCATGGTGGCAGGTATTGTGGTAATAGCGGGAGACTGCCTAAATGCAGTCTCACCTAGCACTTCTGGAGTTGTTGCTCTACTCCAGGCCCCAGTAGAATAATAGCTAGCCTGAGTGCTAGGACGCTGCGGCACATGCAGGATGGTGCCATCATCCTCAACACAAGTACTAGCTTCAAAATAAGGACCTCTAGGCTGCGCAGCCAACTTGCACACCTCTTGAACTAACTCTGCCCTAGACATACCACTGCACCTCCACCCATACCCCTCCAACACACGTCTTAATTCATCATTACTCCTGCTAGCAACATCTTCTTGACTAGGATGGGTTCTAAGAAACTGCCAAACGTCCTCCTTCCCCACAATATGAACATGAATGTAATCAACATACGACATCTTAGCAATAGTTGTGGACACGAGTTAATGAAATAAGAGTACTATGTTCGTAGACTTTCAACTACAAGACAAATTACTGACAATCCAAATATAAGGCTTCACACCACAAGAACTCTATACTATCACACTATGCTGGCCTGAGGTCGCCACTGTTACGAGGGGAGCCGGGGCAACCAGATGCTTACATAGCCTAGCCCACAGCACCGTACTACCCTGCAACAGACACGCTCTTAATATCTGACTCAAACACTAAGACACGCAGGTTCTCTAGGAAAAATGGTTATCTTCCTCTTTGCTTATTAAAGCAGTAACAAGGAGACACTAAAATGTCTATTGTCCCCGAGTCTATTCCATAGTGCGTGTAGTATGCAAGAGAACTTCTAAGGTTATTCTATACTGCACCAACATTATCCCACCATACCACTACTAGACTTCCAGAACACTCTGTATCATGCCCAATCGCTTAGTAATTGAGAACAATACAAAGCAAAAACCCATGGAAAGTCCAGTACAATAAACCTCTGTGCCAAGCCTATTATCCCTAGCCTATGTCCTAATAATACACCGAGTGGCTCTCTTCAGCACAGCACGGTGGTGGTGTTGTAAGGGATAAACAACTTTAATGACTTATCACTTACAACATCATCTGGGGTTAGCTCAATACATCCGAGTACAATGGGGACAACCTCACCTAGTAACAGGCTCCACCCCTAGTCCCAAACTGCACCGAATGTATTGCTGCTAAAACTAAAGGCACAAGAGTTGGTATCTTAGTAGGTTGAAGATTGGCTGCCACCCCCTAGAGGGTTAACTAAGGCCCGAGTTAGAGGATGCTGTGTGGTGGAAGGAAAAAAGACAGTAGCCTATTATGGCACTGCAGGCCTACACACACACACCAACCCCGTTCCTCCAAGGCCTACCAAAAACTAAGTAAACAGGCCAACCCACAAACCACTATAGATACCAACCAGGAATGCTATTCACACATACATATAATGCAGCAGAATAATGGAAAACAGCATGGAAGAATAAAAATAAACTTATATTCTAGATTGCCACAGAAGAATGAATGCAGTAATTAATATTAAACTAAAGATATTAAAACAAAACTATATGCTCAATATGACTCCCAGACTTGCCATGCTACTAGTCAATAAGAAACAAGATCGTAAATGCGGTGAACAAGGGAACTATATGGCAAGCCTGTGACAGCCCACACAGCACGTGTGCTCAGTATGGTGTCTATCAAGGTCCATAGATACATCAGGTCAACCCACGGGGTCGCTCAAACTCCCTATCCGCGCGCATGACGTCAGAGCGTTGAAGGGTGAGGGGTCACCAGTTTCTTCCCGCTCATTCTCAAAATCACAGCCGTTGGAGCAGCATCCTCCGTTTTCTATATCTTCGTGGCGTGAAAGTATAACTTCGATATTTTATAATACAACAGTGACCATAATGCTGTGTGACAGTGTAGCTCTGCTATTGTAAGTGAACAAAATGCCGTTATACTGTGAAGTTGTTGGGTGCAAGTCTGTATTCATTAAACAATGAAATGTATCATTCCATCTATTTCCCAAAGATGAACAACTGAGGGCCAAATGGACTACATTATGTGGTAAAAAAAACAGAGTTACTCCACAATGTGCAAGAATCTGCGGCAAACATTTTGCCATGGGAAGTGATTAGTTTGTTTGTAAAATGTCGAATGTTCTTTAGAATAAGAATTTTGCACAGAAACATGAATGCCAATGATCCAAGAAAAACTAAATCTAAAATGTCTAAGTTAATGAAATAAGTGTGAAATAATTGTTGGGACTTATTATATGGTGTTTTTATAAGACTAATTATGAGGTGTATTTATAAGAACATACGAACACTTGAATCTGCAGAGAGCCGACTGGCCCACACACGGCAGATCCCTTTCTGCAGACTCCCGCTTTCGTATGTTCTTATGTTCTAAGTTCTTCAAACTGTTTTCATATTTATCATTTATATCAATTTCACCACACCACCAAACTCCTACAATGAAATTAATGAAATCATATATGTGATCCGCCAGAATTCGAACCCGGGTTATCACACACAGATAATTGACACCTTAACCATTGTCATATGTCAGATTTCTAATATTATGGAAAATGTGTGTAATTCTGCTATGTGCTCGCTCCAAAGAATCAATGTCCATTTTGTAATAAAATCACCAAACTTGAACTGCATAATCCATATGGTTTATCACTAATAACAAGTCAAGTTTTAAGATATCATCAACAGTTCTGTTAATCACACTCCCTGAAATGAACCAGAAAATCATGTTTGCATTGTTACGAAC
The DNA here is from genome assembly GCA_032716605.1 of Paralithodes platypus. Taxonomy (NCBI): domain Eukaryota; kingdom Metazoa; phylum Arthropoda; class Malacostraca; order Decapoda; family Lithodidae; genus Paralithodes; species Paralithodes platypus. Next base: position 20,985,432 of record CM064542.1, on the reverse strand, counting down.
GCTAATACATTACACTGTTTTCTATGTTTTAAATCAATGCCAACAAACACACATAGCTTTTTCTCACATTCTGAGTTTTATAATTTTTCATTAGCTAGTTTATATTTTGCATTTGCATTAATCTTCCCTATCCTTAATAGCTTGCATTTGTTAATATTAAAATTTATCTACCAATTTACTGACCATGTACTGTATGTACAGTATAAGGCTAATTTTGATATGTATTTATAAGGCTAAATTTGAGATATATTTATATGGCTAATTTTGAGAGCTTCAACATCAAACTAGAAAGGCATAAGTACGAGATGAGTTAGGTGTGAGAGGGATCTGGCTTGTATGGGCCAACAGGCTTTTTGTACTCACTTCTATTATGTTATTATGTTATTATTGTGTTGTAACCTGTCCAATGTTCTTTTTAATAACCTTACGGAACCTTACGATGATACTGGACGCAGGTCTTGTCAGTGCTCTAAGTCCAAATCTTCATAATTTAACTTTAATAGACACATGTATATATTAATAATATAAGTGTGTACCGAATTTTGTGAAATCCTTATCCCGCTTTGTGCAACCTAGTTGTAAGAAGAAATTAGAACAATAACCAATACCTATAAATTAAACCTGAAAATAGTTATCCCATTTTGTATATGCTAAATATAATATTATAATATTATAATAGTAATATAGTAATAGCCTACATTTGATATGAAAATGATTGGACCGGGTAAACAAATATACAAAGTATTATAAGCTTGTGACAGTGTATAGGCGGGAAGGTGAAGGTATTGAGGGATCACAGTCCAGATAATATGTGGACTGTGTGAGGGATAAGTCTTTACAACGTCTCGCAGCTGTTAGGGGGCGGAGCTAGGCAGAGCGGCGAGCGTATTCTCTCTTTCTTTCATAATTTTGGTACAACAGTGTGACGTCACTGAGCTGCGCGTGGGTTGACCTGATGTATCTATGGACCTTGGTGTCTATCTCACGAGTGGCGCGGGGACCGTGGGAACACACACACGAGGGTCCCCTGGCCGCGCCAAGGGAGTGAGAGCTCCAAGCGTCACTAGATTGCATAATTATATCAGACACCTGTGCTCTCCTTAACAATACATAAATGATTAAATAAATACAAGACATCATTTTGTAACTTATAATAAACTAATACAACTCACATTAGTGCTGAACAAAATAGAAAATTATACTCATAGCAACAATCAGCATGGTTGCAAGACAGTGGCGCGATCATGACGTCACCACTGGACAAGAAGTACACACGGGAGACGAGACGGGAGAGAGAAAGAAAAACAGCAACCCTTCCCTTAAACATACAACACTGCAACTGAAATAGTTTTTTGTATAAATCATAACAAACACTTACAGCTGAATTATCTGGTGGAAGTGACAATATATATATATATACCGGTATATATATATATATATATATATATATATGTATACTGTATATATATATATATATATTAATTTATATATATATATATATACTGTATATATATATATATATATATATATATATATATATATATATATACCGTTATATATATATATATATATATTAGGGTGGTCCAAGAAGAGGGGGTAAAATTTCAAAGTGCACTGGTCCTTTCTCCACACCGCTGCTTTTTTTCGTGTTGCATTCCTCTCCTTGTGTGCAAAATTTCATCGCGATGCAATGATATTTAGAGGTCGCCCCATCATCTCGCTTTCTATCATAGGATTTAACCCGGAAAATATCACATACCCGAATTGGAGCACTTCCCGACATCACAGACCCAAATGGTGTTGATTTCTGAATTCTCCGGGGTTAACCCCATAGACCACATTTTATCAACTAAAAACTGATATACAGCTGTCTGAATGCTGAATTTCATTATTTGGTTTTCACAGTAAATTTTAGGGGTAGGCCATACCCTGGTTAGGGTACTTCTAGTAGAGATAAAGCAAAATGGTTCGCATTTTTTAACTCAGAAGGGTCGATTTACACATAGAAGTGGTTTCATCGACACTGATTTATTGACAATTCACAAAATATAGCCAAAAAAATAGTTTTTCTATAGGAAAATAGAGAAATTGAAATTTTCTGTCATAGTTTGCAGGTTTTAGTAATTAAATGAAATATGAAAGCATTTTTATGTGTAAATCGACCCTTCTGAGTTCAAAAATGCAAACCATTTTGTTCTATCTCTATTAGAAGTACCCTAACCAGGGTATAGCCTACCCCTAATTTACGGTATGAAAACCAAATAATGAAAATCAGCATTCAGACAGCTGTATATCAGTTTTTAGTTGATATAATGTGGTCTATGGGGTTACCAACCCCGGAGAATTCAGAAATCAACACCATTTGGGTCTGTGATGTCGGGAAGTGCTCCAATTCGGGTATGTGATATTTTCCGGGTTAAATCCTATGATAGAAAGCGAGATGATGGGGTGACCTCTAAATTAAGTTTTATCGCCATGAAATTTCATAGGCTTGTAACCTATGGGTAATGGACAAAAAATAACCTTGTGGAGGAATAAAAGTATACAAAATATTTTTGGTGGACCACCCTAATATATATATTGTATATATTGTTACTTTACGAGCGGGGTTCGAACCCATAACATAAAGAAACATTCCACTAAAAAACACAAAACTTATTATTTAGCCTCACAAAATGCGGAAAATATGGCTATCAGTTTCAGTCAAGAATAAGTGGCATGTTAAACTTTCACAAAAACTAGCAACTCTCTTTGTAGTCACTAAAACCTTGGTAGGTGAAAAGATGTGGCAAGTTCATAAAATATCAGTTGATATCAAATGGCTGTTTTAGCCTAAAAACACCAAAGTTATTCCTTTCTCATCACTCGTTCAGAATTAGTTATCTTTAGTTACTTTGACTTAGATTTATCCCAACAATCAAAAGAATAATATATTAGCATAAAGGTAAAATGTAAAGATTATGTAAAATAAAATTATAATTTATTTACATGCTTAATTATACACAAAAGTTACTTCTAGCGAAAATATCAAAGTGAGAAACATTGAAGTGAAATAGTAAGACACTCTTAAGAAAAATAATACATAGTTATATGAATACCCTCCAAGAGAGTAAGTGGAAGCAATCAATAAACATAGAACAAATCCTAGGCGATACTTATTCAACTCATGGTGATTCTTTTACAAACTCAGGGCAGGTCAGCTTAAGATGGTAGTGGAGAATACACTACCTGCCGTTACGTTACGAGCGGGGGCGGGTGCCCAACCCCGAAAGGGATTGAAATAGGGGAGCTATCCCCCCCCCGCCAAAGGCGGCTTTCTAAGACCTTTCCTAGCTGATGCAGAGAGGATTGGTTTCTAGTCATGTGGTGATGGGTTGGTCTATCAGAGTGAGAACTGAGCGATCTCTGCCATACCCATAGCTTACTCTGACTGTTACCTTTACTTACATATTTTCTAGATCTCAAGTGACGGCGTCTCTTCTGTGGATTGACCTCCCAATCTACCAAGATTGGAAGCCAAAGCGTCACATTTTTCCTTTGCCTCTCAACTTTCTCTTCATAATTGCTGAGGGGCACAGGGCCCTGGGTGGGGCTTTGGTTTCCCGGGCGTTTCCGCACCCTCCTCAGCTCCCCGCCATGGAGTGGCTTCGGTCACCCAGGCTTTATTGTGGTCGGCAGGGAGGGTTCTGTGGGGGCGCACGGTTATGGCCTTGCTCGGGGCCTTGGGGCTGTTCGGCCAGGCAGCTTGGGGAACAACAACAACAACGTTACGAGCGGCTTATATACCCTTCGCTCTCCTGGCTCTGATACCAACCTCTCGAACTGCATTAATCTCAACTAATTATATACTTGCTAAATTAAAGTATTACTTTTACCAAGAACTCTATGATATAATCTTGTAAACATTACTTATGATTAGAAAAGCCAAATACATTATTACCTAGTTATAATCAATATCATTTGTATATCAGGCAACGAAGAAGAGAAAGGAAGTTGGAGGAAAGGGGGGGAAAGGGGAACATTGAGTAGAAGCAAGGGTGTAGGAGGATAGGGGGGAGAATGGAATGTGGAAGAAAACTGGGGGTGATGAGAGAACTGCCTGCAATACCATCACGCTCTGAACCGTACACTCTTGAACACAAATATCTTCCTATATAAGTTACTAAGCTGTCTACAGGTCGAATTAATTATACCGGGCTCAAAACATTGCATACGATGTTCAATCATAAATAATTAAAGATCGCATCCACTATAACAAGCACAATACCTCAATTACAACCAGTGGCACTTGAATGAAATAGAAATCCCTAACACCTCCCTCACAAAGAGATTTATAAGAGAAGCGAAACTAAATCTAAACCCTAATACAATAATTTTAAACCTAATACTATCCACCAAACATAAACCACAACCAAAATCACATTAACAAACTTACAAATTTTTGCTGGCAAAATGGCTCTTAACAACTAAAATTATTCTCATTCAGTTCCGGGACAACATGTCCCCGATAATATTGTTCTTTCCCTTTATGTGGTGAATTTCAAGGTTATATGGTTGCAATGCCAAGCACCATCTCATTAACCGCTGATTCGAGTTTTTCATTTTATACAAGAATTTCAGGGTGTTGTGATCAGTAAACACTTTCACGGGAAAATATGAACCACTAAGACACACATTAAACTTATCCACTGCAAAGAGCAAGGTAAAACACTCTTTTTCAATAGTGCTGTAGTGTTTCTGATAAGGTTTGAGTTTACCGGATGCATAGCAAACTGGATACAAAATCTCAGCATCACTGTATGTTACGACTGGCACTACGAAATAAACAAGGGCACTTAAGAATGGACTAGATGATAGGCTATATCTGCAACAACGGTACGCTAATTCCAAACCCTCGAACTATTACGCCGGTGAACAAAACACTTAAAACACTCCAGAGTTAATCTACTGGATAACGGGGTATCAATTAACTGGGTTTTAGTGCACTTCTACAAAGGCTTACCGATGACGGCAAAGCCTACTCACAACCGGAGTACTTTACGTTAATAAAATGCTCTTAAGTAATAACAATGCTTGAATAAACTATAACAAGATTTAATAAAGGAGTATATGCTTACGTTAACTTTAGTGTGAGTCTGTACTCACCTCTAAACTCTACAATGCTCTATGAAAACACTGGAAGTCTAGTCCTACAGCAATCAGATAAAGAATCTTCTGAAAACGTCTGATTCTCTAAGATGCTCGTTAATATACAGTAGAACAGAAATAATGCAGGGACAGGACACCAAAGCGTGTATCTTAAATACACCAAAATGTAGGATACATATATATGAAACAAGGGAGTGCAACAACTCTGTGACAACACTAATAATCGTCACTCCAAAACAGTACTTCCTTAGCCAACGTAACAGCCAAACTGGGTTGTGCACTATGCATCAACCTAGGCTTAAATAAGGCGTGAATAATTCCTAAAGCATGCACAATTAAAGTTAATAAACACAATGCTGTCTTTCTCACTAATAAAGTCTAGCAGTGGCATAAAAGGTACTAGGAAACTAGGCAGAGCGCAAGCATGCTCGTAGCCTACTGTCTCCCCTTGAACAGATTTCCCTTATGTTACGTTAGGTGACTTGGAGGCTCTCTTGGTAAGTCCAGATCTCAATTATCTGGTCTTACCCTGGCGCTCCACAAAGGTCAACAAAATGAGGTAGCAAGCATACAGGTAAGTGTAGGCAAAAGCCCTTTACCTGTATACTGCTACACTAGGAAAGGAAAATATGCACAAGGGTTACAGGCTACCTAGCTTCGTCAATGTTGTACAGGCTCTGACTTGCCACATACATAACTCAGACAACGACCCAAGATACCTTCCACTGTCTAGCATTAAATAATAGGAAAGAACAGCTCAATAATTAGAAGCACCCCCAACACTATGCTACCATATGACTATGACTCTACTAATCCCTAAAGCTAGTGCAAAACATAAATGTGAGAGCTGGTGCTGGTAATACGACTGGCCGACTATGGAAGTCGTATGCAGAACCAGAAGGGATAAGTAATTGAATAAAGAGAGGAAGTATTGGAAAAGAAGAAGTTCAGAGAGAGAAACAGTAGTATAGGGGGTTATATTGGGGACAGATTGCAAAGGACATGTAGGACCAAGCACGCTATGCCAAGCTCTGCAGGAGAAACGCGGGCAGGAGCCCCCCAGCACTGACAAAGGCAGCAGCACCCAATCACAGACGACTACGTCATGAGGAGCAGGCGTCATATGACGCGCCAGGCCCGCCAGCCAATCACGAGCGTGGGAAACTCCTCCGAGCGAGGGAGGCGCACGTACATACAGACGCACATAATACAACCTCACTGCTCGCTCTCTTTCTCCTTAAAACTTCACACAACATATCTTATATTCTATCAATGATATAAAATACTTCCAAGTGTCATAGACAAGAATAAAGATCACCACTGATCTGTCTGTGACAACATGAACACTATGAAAGAAAGAACATCGTTCTACGATTATTATAGTCCGTTTCACTGCCCTGGCGAGCGCTAGCGAGTTACGAGTGCATTCTGGCAAGCTGGCCAGCGTAACAGTACTGTAACAAAACTGCTCCTACACCAACATCACTAGCATCTACCTGAATTATGAACGGCTAATGAAACTGAGGGGACTTCAGAATAGGTGCATTGACTAATAGGCAACGAATCTTTGTGAATGAAGTTTGGCATTCTGGGGTCCACACAAATTTTCTCTTGGGACTAATCAAGTCTGTTAGGGGGGCGTAGAGGTCAGCGAAGTTGGGTACAAACCGCCTATAGTACCCAGCGTTACCCAAGAGGCGCATTACTGCCTTGCGGTCCTGGGGAATAGGCAGTGTAGAAATGGCTTCGACTTTGGCAGAAATAGGGCTGACTTCCCCTTCTCCTACCACGTGACCCAGAAAGATTAGTTTGGCATGGCCGAACTCACTCTTGGCAAGGTTGACAGTGAGTCCCGCCCTGGCCAAGTTGGAGAAGAGATTCTGTAGCTGGTGAAGATGATCCTGCCAGGATTCGCTGTAGACCACCATATCGTCGAGGTAAGATTGCATGCCTGAGAGGCCATCTGTCACCCGGTGGATCAGTCGCTGGAAGGTGGCGGGCGCATTCACCATACCGAAAGGCATGACGGTGTATTGGAATAGCCCGTCCGGGGTGACAAATGCAGACACTCTCTTGGCCCTCTCCGATAGTTTTATCTGGTAGTAACCCTTCAGCAGGTCAATCTTGGAGATGTACTTCGTTCCTCCCAAACGGTCCAACAGGTCGTCAATTTGTGGCAGAGGGTAGCAGTCTTGACGGGTGAGTTTGATTACCCGGCGATAATCCGTACACATCCTAAATGTGCCATCAAGGTTTGTCCACGAGTAGGCATGGAGAGGCCCACTCGCTATCGCTCCGTTCCACCAATCCATGGGTGAGTAGGAAGTCCACTTCCTGTTGAAGTGCCGCACGGTTCTCTGGATTGGCGCAGTAGGTATGTTTTTTGATGGGAGTGGCCCCCTCCGTCAGGACCACATCATGTTCCACCAGGGGACACTGCTGGGGAACGTCACCAAACAGCTGTGGAAACTCGGAAAGCAGGTACTCCAAGTCTTCACCTTGGTCAGACAACAAGTGCTGGAATTTTAAATGGTGGTTAGTCAAGAAGTCCGAGTTTTGCAATTTGTTATCAAGAGGCAACTGGATGTCATTATGCTCCTTGACCTTTAAATCCTCTAGTTCACCTTCAAATTGTGCTACAGATTCAAAGTTTAATACCTTATCTGGATCTCTGCTGTGATAGGCTTTGAGCAGGTTAACATGTACTAGTCTTTCTGACTTCCTACGATCAGGAGTTTTTAAAATATAATTCACATAACTTGTTTTCTTAAGCACAACATATGGACCATGGTACTTGCTTTGTAGCGGCTTTTTAGGTATAGGCAGAAAGGCAAGCACTAGATCTCCTGGCTGAAATTCTCTAACAACTGTAGTCTTATCATACTGCACTTTCATTTTATCTTGAGACTTCTCTAAATTATTCATAGCTAGTTCTACTGCAGATCTCAGTCTAGATTTAAATTGATGCACATAAGTGAGAAGATGTTTATTAGAGTTAGCATTGATCCAAGTATCTTTTAACAATTTCAAAGGACCTCTGACCTCATGACCAAAGACTAGGGAAAATGGTGAAAATCCTAGAGAATCTTGTACCCTGCTTCTTACAGCATACAACACAAAATGGATGCCATCATCCCAGTCGGCATTGTTCTCTTCACAATATTTAGTGAGCATGGATTTGAGGGTCTGATGGAACCTCTCTAATGCCCCCTGGGACTGTGGGTGACAGGCAGTGGAATGTTACTGGTGTACTTCCAACTCTTCCATGGGTTGCTTGAAGAGCTGAGAGGTAAAGTTACTTCCCAAATCAGACTGTACCACACGGGGTATTCCATACTGGGTGAAAAATTTACTGAGCGCCTTTACTACATTCTTTGATGTTATATGCCTCAAGGGGAACACTTCTGGATACCTAGTGGTGGAACACATGACAGTCAACAAGTACCAGAGCTGGGCACTTTAGCCAACACTTCCGCAAATAGCCAATTCCGCCATGGCGGAAGTGTAATTTTGTTGGCGAATTAGCGTTGGCGCCAAAATGGCTGCCTATTTGCGGGTTTGAAGCTCTAGAAAGTACCTCCATGTTGCAAACCTCGAGTCCGCAAAATAAAAATTCCAGTCGGCAGCCAGCCCTGGGCCGCTCCTGCAGCTCCAGCCAAAAAGTCTATGTGACCAAGCCAACTACCTGTGTTCTGGAATCTAGGCCTATACATCGGCTCTTCACGTTTGTTCACTTACTTAGTAGCAAGCGTCGAGCTAACACCTACAACACACAGCAGTCCAAGAGTTCCAACCTGCTAGCACTTCAACTTTGTTTATATTTTCGGTCTATTGAAGTGAACATGGAGTCTACCATCATGCCTACCGCAGCTGCCAACAGCATGGGGAGCAGTTCACCACCATCATCCGACAGTGATGCTGCAGAGCATGCAGAAATCGAGGAACTAAGCCACCCCTGGCCCCACCTAGAAACCTTCTATGGGCCTGTAATTACCAAGAAGATGTCTCCCCCGCTTCATAACAGGGGGTCCGGGGGGCGTAGCCCCCCGGCCGCCGGAGAAATTTTGAGATGTGAAGGTAAATATATGCACAATACATGCTCAAAATTTATTAAAAGGAATGAATAATATTGTAAGTAAAAGGGATGTTATGTATGTTTACTGGTGTTTAATCAGGATACTAGGGGAGCTGGCTGCCTGTACTTCAGTCTCAAAGAGATGCACTTCAGGTCCACTAATATAGGCATTGAAAACAGGTTTTTAAATTATTCTTAGCAGTCCCTGTTTTAGTTTTGTAACTTGTCCAATAAAGATTTCATGTATATTTGTTGTTGCATTCCAAGAACTATTACATACTTAATTTATATCCTTTCATATGATACATGAGTTACTATAGAGTACTGGTTAAAATACATACCGGAACAAAGTTTCAAGAATAAACTTTGATTAGAACATTTGTTTGTCTATTATTTTCCCTGGGCCGAGTAAAAAATACCTGGGTAGGCTATTCCCATCTCGGGTTAAGTACAATCAGTAGGAACGTAGAAACTTACTTTAATTTTCACAACTTTAAAAGACTCAAGATTCTGCGAGGCTAATTCCGAAAATATTCAATCAAGTCTCCGTTACCCCCATGAAGTCAGGTTATAGTAATGACAAGACATACCAATAATATATGTTAGTTAGGGGGTGTGGACTGTGGGGATAGTGGCAGCCCCCACTTTGGACACTAAGACTAAGTAAAGTTAGGTTAGGGTAAGGTAATGCAAATTATCTACTCATAACATGATAAACAATTGAACAATAAACTACTGTACTATATTCCTTGAAGAAATAAAAACAAACAATTGTACATAAGGCTGCGGAAAGATTCTTTAGTGATACCCAAGTCATGGCCGGGATTCCGGGAAATCTATAAATGCACTGTAGGCGGTAGGCCTAGCTGCTGGCTGTACACTTATTAAATTGTACCGGTAATCTGGCTAAAAAGTTACCGGTATACAAAATGAGAACATAGAGGCAGGGTGCAGATCCCACTTTGGACACTAAGTTTGGACTTTGGTTAGGGTAAGTTATTGCAAATCTTCCACTCATAATATAAACTACAATAAAATAAGATACCAGTTGATAAGATACTACTGTAGCCTATTCTGCCTATAGCCTATACCTTGAAAACAAAAACAAACGGTAAGACTGCGAAAGTATTCTTCAGTGACAGGTCTACCCCTATAATCCCACGGCATGACGGCAAACTGTTATTGTCATAGGCTATAGCCTAGCCAGGGTGTCGAATGACGCTGTTTTTTTGAGTGATACAACTTTCTGTATAATGATAAAAAAAAATTAATCCTAGCCTAGGCCTAGCCTACGTATTTTTATATTATTATTTTAAAAGTTAGACATCTAAAATAGGACTAGGCTTAGGCCTACTGTGTTCCAAAACTCAAGAGTAGCCTAGGCTAGGTTAGCCTAGCCTAGCCTTAGCTACAAAAAAAAAAAAAAAAAAACAGGAATGTTGGTCTAGGCTAAGTTTAATATACACTTCCCAGGTCATTTTAACAGTTCTATTGCTTCTATATATCATATAATACACCATAGAGTAAGTTTTTAATAACTAGAAAAAAAGGTCATCTTCTAAATAATTACCATAGGCTAATTGAGGACCTTCGCCATTCCCGGGTTAAGAGTGGGCTCTGAGTCTTAGCCTACCAGAACCAGATTCCCAGCTGCCTAGCTAACCTTATTTTTTACTGTCTTTAACCTCAAATCTTCCTTGATCTTCATTAGCCTATCAATACATTATACATAGCCCCACTAGTGGGGGCAGTCCTAAGATTGTTGGATAATGGGTTATCCTAAGCCTAATATGCCTAGCCTCAGCCTAGGCTACTCATTTCTGCTTCAAATCATCATTATCATCATAGGCCTAGGCTAATACAAGTAGGCCTAGGCTTATCTGACAAAATAATATGCTTGGCTACTTACAAAATCGCTGTTTGGTGCTTGCTAGAAGTCAGGTTTATCCAAAGTATCACCTTGAACTTATACCTTATATATAATGAGTTCCCCAAGATTAATATGCACAATTTTAGAATGTGTAGGGCACTCGCACTTCACATGAAGTCAATGTTATATTCCAGCCCCTTAATTCACTCTATTTTTCCACAAATATATCGGTAAATAACAGCTAACACATTTCCAAGTGTTCCACAGTTGATTGGCGGCAAGCTAATTTGACGTCATCATTGGATTATTCTCGGAAACACCACAATGGAAAACATTGCTGATATTCGTTCGTTGTTTTCCATTAATCCAACCACATATATACCCCTGAAAAACCAATAATTCATCATAAAACGTACTAATTTATAGCTTACCTTATGCCTCAAGGTCTTGCGCTCTTTGTCAAACACATAAAATTTATATTCATTCACTATTTTTAAGAAATTAGAGACCCCATAAAATTAGCACATACGAAAAAATATCGTGTATTTTGTGGGAGTTTAATTAAGATCAGATTAGATCAGAAAACTAACATTCAAACTTAAATTAATATTTTACATTATTCATTTCAGTGAAATTTAGTCAATATATTAAACACATGGAGTAGTTTAGTTAATATATACATAGTTTTAGATAAATACCTATTATTATCCTTTAATCTACATATTATTGAGCATTCGAGTGCCAATAAAATTACGGTAGGTGTGTTCGTCTTGACTCAGCCTTCGGCGCAATATAACATCGGAGTGTAGGGGTACATTGGTTGTTTGTTTGTTTGTTTGTTTTAGCGGACTCTCCCATCCAGGAGTTCGTTCTATGAACGATGGCTGTTTCCTTATTGTAATATATATTTGTTATATTGGTGCTAAAGTCAGTCACCTCATCCGAACCGAACAAGTTGTGTTTTCACAGTGTAAACAAATCGCTCTCATGACTCGAGCTCTGGATTTATCCGTCTATATTTACATTAGTAGCTGCATTTGGACTTCAATACAGGTGATATATAATAGTTCTAAGATCATAGCCAATGTAGAGTACAGTGTAGAGCAAAGCAACTATCGTTTGATGAGTGTAATGTAGAAATAGAATGGCAGGTTTAGCGGGGCTCCCGGCCGCCCCGGGACAGTCACAGGCTCTTAGCCTATTTCAGTATCAATATTTTTTCAATGTTAGGTTCGGGATCACGAAGAAAATGGGCGAATTTTGGCACACTGGGCCTAGGCCTATAATCACACTCATTATATTAGTGTCAAGTAGAAAGTGTTAATTTTGAAAGTATCATATAGGCCTAGACTAAATTTAGCCTACAATACAATTTTATTAAATTTTGATCTGAAGCTAGGCCTTTATTCTGAGCATTAAAATTAATAGGCCTAGGCTACTTTCTATTAAATTACTTAATCTATCTAAAGTAGACCTATCTAGGCATATATAGCCTATTGCCATTCCCAAATTGGGGACCACTTATTCGCCTCCTTGCACCTCTGTGATACGGCGTACCTCCTCCTGAATGGTGCGGATTTGCGAATACTGATTATTACTGAAGCACTCTCCCCATAAACAAGTTGCCCCAACGTTTTACTGCCCATTTGGACAAACTAAGTGGGCTATGCTATATATATTAACCCTTTCACTGCGGGTGATGTTCTGGAATGTTTTGGCAATTTACAGCAATTTCCAAGCTTTAAAAGCCTGTATGTATATCCTTGAGGTCCATGGAAGTTGGGCAACATTATATTTAACCCGTACAGCCCCAGCGACGTGCCTGACGCGTCGGCGATGTATGAAACGCACAGCCCCAGAGACGTGCCTGGCGCGTCACCCTAATTGCACCGACCGTAACCTAAGGTGTAGCCACTCAAGAGGGCTCAGATTTGTATGGGAACTGTGTACGTATCCCACGCAACCGTGCCGATGGTTGAAAACTCTCAAAGTCCATGTGCGTGCGCGTTAGCGCGCAATAACCTGTTTTTTGGGGGTAATTGCCTTCAATTTTTTACTCTTGTAAAATACGTTTTCGGGGGCTCTGTAGGACCATTCTTTAAGCTTTTTGAGCGGTTTTTCGTGGTTTTTCCTTCATTCCTAACCCATTCGCTATTGTTTCTGGAATAAAACAATTTTTTGAAAACCGGCCGGGTTCTGGTGAGCAAACATTACAAAACTAGCCGGGGCTGGACGGGTTAAGTAAATATATATATTTATTGACATTAGAGATTGAATTTATTGATTTACCCTTGATTCTGTAGTTTAAATTTAAAATTAATAAGAAACGGTTTGCGTTTGCATATTTGCATTTGAGGACTAGAAATTTCACAAGGTTTGCACATTTGTGTTTGCTGAAGTTGTGTTCTGGGTTTGCTGATTTGTGTTTGCTGACTTGACTTTTTGTTTGTGGTGCCCAGCTCTGACAAGTACTCATTCCCACTACGGGTTCTTGGCAAAGGTCCTACACAGTCAATTATGATTTTACTGAACGGTTCATCTGTTACAGGGATGGGATTTAAAGGTGCAGGCTTGATGGGTTGGTTGGGTTTCCCAGCAAGTTGACACACATGACAAGTTTTACAGTAAGACTTAACGGATTGTTTCATCCTTGGCCAAAAGAAATCATTGAGAATTTTGTCAAACGTCTTGTTGACACCCAAATGTCCACCACTAAGGTCATGAGCAATGGAAATGATGTCTACTCTATACTTATGTGGCACAACTACTTGATGCACTTCTTGCCAGGGCTCATCAGCTGGCACATTAGGAGGTCTATTCTTGCGCATCAGGGTACCATTACTTAGATAGAAGCATTGAGGATAGTTTCCTATATCCGACTTTTCCACAGCCCTATCAAAATATATTGCCAGTTCAGGGTCCTGCTTCTGAGCCTCTTTGAGAGTTTCAGAATCAATGGGAATCTTGCTAATATCCTCTGAATCTACATCAGGAAATAGGGAGGATGTGTCTAGGTCAACACTATCAGGATCAACTTTGTCCTTCTTACTGTGGTGACCAGCCCCACTCCTAGTCACTACACAGGAGGGAAACAAATTGGGATACTGATTTTCTAATTGCATAGTGTTGTTATCAGAGGAGGGAGTGGAGGTAACAATGGGGTCTGGTATCACTTTGCCACCGGCGATATCGTTGCCCATCAAAAAGTTCACTCCTTCAACAGGTAGGGAATCGTGAATCCCAACAGTAAGGTAACCACCAGCTAACTCAGTTTTTAGATACACCCTAGCCACAGGAACAACAAGACACCCACTGACTCCCTGAATGAGTATACTCTGGCCCAGCAAACAGTCCTCAATACTGGGCACCAATCCTCTTACCAAGAGGCTATGAGAAGCTCCTGTGTCTCTCAAAATATGAATGGGATAGTCAGTGGAAGCGTCAGTAGAGGAAACTGATCCTGTGGAAAGAAAAGGTTGGAACTGGTTAGAACAGCTAGGTGGTATACTAGTAAAAACCTGGTTGTGAGAGCCATCAGAGTCAGAACAGGCACTCAACACAGGTGGAGTAGGAGGGGATACTGCTACTCTATTTGGATTAAGTACAAGGGAAGAGGCTAGGACAGCACTACTCTCTGGTTTACGCATTTTCTCTTTTAATTTTAGTTTGGGACACTCTCTAAGAAAATGTCCAGGTTGCTTACAGTAGGGACACACTAAGGGTCCAGGAGGTTTAATGGAAGAAAGAGAAGTTTTGTTAAACCATGGAGCCCCGGCTAGTTTTGTAATGTTTGTTCACCAGAACCGGGCCGGTTTTCAATTTTTTTTTTATTCCAGAAACAATAGCGAATGGGTTAGGAATGAAGGAAAAACCACGAAAAACCGCTCAAAAAGCTTAAAGAATGGTCCTACAGAGCCCCCGAAAATGTATTTTACAAGAGTAAAAAATTGAAGCCAATTACCCCCAAAAAACAGGTTATTGCGCGCTCACGCGCACGCACGTAGACTTTGAGAGTTTTCAACATTCGGCACAGTTGTGTGGGATACGTATACAGTTCCCATACAAATCTGAGCCCTCTCGAGGGGCTACACCTGAGGTTACGGTCGGAGCAATTAGGGTGACTCGTCAGACGCGTCGCTGGGGCTGTGCGTTACATACATCGCCGACGCGTCAGACGCGTCGCTGGGGCTGTACGGGTTAAATTCCTTTTTATCAGATCCATTGCCCCCAGATGCTACCCTTGAAACTGGTTGGGAGACACCACCATAACCAGACCTACCACCAGTAAACTACCACCATCACGAGGACCAGCACCAGAATGTGGCCGGTTGCCAGGCCCTCTCTGTCCTGTCCTGAAATAAGAAACGCCATGAGTTAATCTGTAATTTTCAGCCAAAATAGCCGCCCTGTCTACAGATTGCACCTCTCTCTCTTGGAGGTAAAGGTTTAAGGGGAAGGGGACTTTGCGGAGAAATTCTTCAAGCATAACTAGCTGGCACAACTGCTCTTACTGGCCCTCAACCAACTCAGAAACTTTCGCTCTTTTTCCTTTACAAATTCTAGATAGGTTTGTTTTTCACCTTTCTTTATATCTCTGAAACATTGACGATGAGTTTCAGGAACCTGATCATATATTGCTAAGACTGAGGTTTTAAGAGTTTCATAGGTCAAGGAATCAATGGGGAGATTGGTATAAACCTGCTTGGCTTTACCTATGAAAGCAGTCTGGGCTAGAAATGGCCACTGATCATTTGGCCACTTGTGTTGGTTGGCTGCCTTCTCAAAAAGAATGAAGAAATTCTCCGGGTCAGTCTCATCAAAACTAGGGACAAATTTTAAACTATGACCCTTATCAGAAAATGGTCTATTTGCATCCGAATCCCTTTGATTCCGGTTTTCTTCAGCTCTTAACTTTAACATGTGCTCTTCATGCTCTCTCTCACATTCTTTCTGATCACGCTCATGTTCAATCTCACGCTGTTTTTTGTTCAAACTCATACTGTCTTTGTTCACGTTCATGTTCAATTTCACGCTGTCTCTGTTCTCTGTCAGATTTTGCATTCTCCAGCTCTAATAGTTTCACTTTCATCCATGCATCACTACCTCCTTCCTCTGCACACAACTAATAGGCAGCCTCCGACAAAACTTCAGTATTTACCAATTTCTCAATCACACTCCTTCTAATCTCACCTTTGGTATTGCTAGTTTTGTAAGGTACATGATACTCTGTGGCTAAGGCAATCCAGTCTCCTTCTTTGAGCTTCGACACAGACAAGGTGCTCAAGGAGGGTTCAGCGACAAATTCACTAATTTTAAATTCCACGATTGAATGCTATGAACAATGGATGAACGAGAAAATGTATGACAAATTAGGTTGAGTGAGAAACGCGAATAATTGGCATTAAAGAACGTAGAGGCTGACACACCTCTCTCAACTCATAAACAGTACAAAAAGAGATGGATGAGATGAGTATGCGATGTCCTAGCGAGGGACCTAATGTTTCACTAATGTTCTCAATTACTACCAAACGAGGGAAAGAAAGGAATCCTGGTCACGGCACCATGTTACGTTACGAGCGGGGATTCGAACCCATAACATAAAGAAACATTCCACTAAAAACCACAAAACGAGGATTTATTATTTAGCCTCACAAAATGCGGAAAATATGACTATCAGTTTCAGTCATGAATAAGTGGCATGTTAAACTTCCACAAATACTAGCAACTCTCTTTGTATTCACTAAAACCTTGGTAGGTGAAAAGATATGGCAAGTTCATAAAATATCAGTTGATATCAAATGGCTGTTTTAGCTTAAAAACCCCAAAGTTATTCCTTTCTCATCACTCGTTCAGAATTAGTTATCTTTAGTTACTTTGACTTAGATTTATCCCAACAATCAAAAGAATAATATATTAGCATAAAGGTAATATGTAAAGATTATGTAAAATAAAATTTTAATTTATTTACATGATTAATTATACACAAAAGTTACTTCTAGTGAAAATATCAAAGTGAGAAACATTGAAATGAAATAGTAAGACACTCTTTAAAAAAATAATACATAGTTATATGAATACCCTCCAAGAGAGTAAGTGAAAGCAATCAGTAAACATAGAAAAAATCCTAGGCGATACTTATTCAACTCATGGTGATTCTTTTACAAACAAACTCAGGGCAGGTCAGCTTAACCCTTAACCATCGGCGCTCGACATATGTCGAGTTAAAGAAAACGTGCCCATATGCGGAGCTCGACATATGTCGAGTGCAATTTTGAGCACGTAATGTGCTATGAAAGAGAGCTGAGCGGTGCGAGGAGCATAGATTGCTTCCTGACCGCTCGCCACCACCGCCGTGGGTCGACTGAAATTTATTACACCCTCCTCCACCCTCTCTCACTCGCTACACAGGGAATTATGTAAGGAAATTACCTTATTTTAGGGTTTTTGCACTCGTGTTGCATGATCGTTGCAAGAGAACCAGTAGTCGTAGAAGGATGGTTTGGGTGTCATTGGAAAGCTCTGTTTATGCCCTTTCAGGGATAGTTACTTGTATTACGCTCTGGGTCTTGTTTATGCATGAAAAAGAGCACAGAAACAACCCCATTTAGGGTAAAACCACCCGCTTGGCGGGTAGTAGAAGTTACCGACCCACCCGCTCGTAATGTGTTAAGATGGTGGTAGAGAATACACAACCTGCCGTTACGTTACGAGCGGCTTATATACCCTTCGCTCACCTGGCTCTGATACCAACCTCTCGAACTGCATTAATCTCAACTAATTATATACTTGCTGTATTACTTTTACCAAGAACTCTATGATATATATAAACATTATGATATAAACATTATATATATGATATAAACATTACTTATGATTAGAAAAGCCAAATACATTATTACCTAGTTATAATCAATATCATTTGTACGTCAGGCAACGAAGAAGAGAAAGGAAGTTGGAGGAAAGGGGGGGAAAGGGGAACATTGAGTAGAAGCAAGGGTGTAGGAGGATAGGGGGGAGAATGGAATGTGGAAGAAAACTGGGGGTGATGAGAGAACTGCCTGCAATACCATCACGCTCTGAACCGTACACTCTTGAACAAAAATATCTTCCTATATAAGATACTAAGCTGTCTACAGGTCGAATTAATTATACCGGGCTCATAACATTGCATACGACGTTCAATCATAAATAATTAAAGATCGCATCCACCATAACAAGCACAATACCTCAATTACAACCAGTGGCACTTGAATGAAATAGAAATCCCTAACAATATATATATGCAGTTTATGTTGCCAGGGAGGATATTTTCATTAACCTCTGGACTGCGGCCAAACTCTTAAGAGGTTCTACTGGGCGAATGCGGCCAGACTCTTATCTCCCAAAGAGCAGGCATGCTTGTTGACATGACCTTATTGCTGGGCCGGTATATTTACCGAAAATTAGCTTCATTCCATGCACTTTTTCATGCATAAACAAGAGAGAGAGTGTAATACAATTATATGTCCATGAAAGGGCCATAATAGAGCTTTGCAATGACACCTGAATCATCCTTGTACGACCACGGGTTCTCTTGCAGCGATCACGTAACCAGAGGTGAAAATACCCTAAATTAAGGTAATTTCCGCGGTTTATCCCTAGTCTCGCGAGGTCCGGCGGTGATGGGGAAACGGCGTTGGTGTCAGAGACGGTCCTGCGGTGGTGCCGAGCGGTCAAAGCCCCCACTTATCGTCCTCCCAAAGTGTAGACACTCTCTCAGAGCTCATAACGTACTCAAAATGGTGCCCTTCATATGAAGGGCACCACAGGGGTGGCCAATATTCTCTCTCCCATCATATGACGGTCACCGTCGGTTAAGGGTTAAGATCCAAGGCCTAAAAAAAACTTTTAAAACACCCCAGTGGCACTCAAAACAAAGCAATTTGTGTTTAGGTGAGATAATTCCCCTCCATTACTTGTTATCACTCCTACACATGTGTCCCAACCCCCCCTTTCTGCTCCTCAATTATCAGGTATTTTCTCTATTATTCCCAATAGGAGGTCAGAAGTGTGGGAAGCAATGAAAAGAGTGAAGTTGGGGAAAGCACCAGGAACAAAGGGAGTGTAAGGGGAAATGTTGAAGTATGGTGGTGAGATAGTGATCGAATGGGTATAGAAAATGTGCAAACTAGCATGGGATAAGGGGAGTGCACCCAATGTCTGGAAGACTGGCATAATAGTCCCCCTATATCCCTATATAAGGGCAAAGGGGAAAGAGGAGTGTGTGGTAACCACCGAGGAATATGTCTTCTAAGCGTAGTAGGGAAGGTATACAGTAGGGTAGTGATTGAAAGAGTGAGAGTGAGAACGGAGAAATGGATAGGCGACGAGTAGGAAGGTTTTTAGGAATGGAAGAGGATGAGTAGATCAGATTTTTACCCTGAATTTTGTTGTGGAGAAATATCTGGAGAAGAAACAAATGGTGTATGTTGCCTTTATGGACTTGGAGAAGGCCTATGACAGAGTGGATAGAGTAGGTTTGTGGAAAGTACTTAGAATATACGGAGTAGATGGCAAGTTGCTGAAAGCAGTGAAGAGCATTTATGAGGGTGCAAAGGCGGCAGTACGTGTGGAGAGTGAGCAGAGCGAGGTCTTTGACCTGAATGTTGGTTTGAAACAGGGGTGTATATATGGATGGAGTCATGAAAGAAATACTATCAAGAGCAGTGGATGTTGGTGCATCGCTGAAAAGGGAGGGAATTGAGTGGAAGCTACCTATACTGCTGTTTGCGGATGATACAGTTCTGATGAGTGATAATGAATGGGAGTTGCAGGGTCTGGTAAATGAGTTTGGAACAGTGTGCGAAAAACGGAATTTGAAGGTAAATGCGGGGAAAAGCAAAGGTTATGGTCTTCGAAAGGGGTGAAGTCACAGAGTGTGAGGTGAAGCTGAACGGTCAGGCCATGGAGATCATCAACTCTTTTAAGTATTTGGGCAGTGTGTTGAGTAAAGATGGGACTATGGATGAAGAAGTGTGGGACAGGGTACAACAGGGGAAGAGGGTTGTAGGAATGCTGAAAGCAGTAACAAGAAATAGGGTGGTCAGTATGGAAGTGAAGAAGTCCTTGCATGACAGTGTGGTAATCCCGACACTGACTTACGGAAGCGAAGCATGGACGTTGGTTGAGAGACTCAGACCAAGAGTGAGAGTAGTGGAAATGAATTACTTAAGAAGTGCGTGCAGAGTTACATGGTGGGATAGACAGACTAATGAGGAAGTAAGAAGGAAGTATGGTGTGGAGGTAGATGTGCTGGAAAGTGTGAAAAGGAACACCTTGAGATGGTTCGGCCATATGGAACGTATGGAAAGCGAGAAAAATGAAGGGGTGGCCACGAACGAACCGCCCCCATGCACCTCTGTCCCCAGTCAGCCGACGCCCTTCCCCCCAACCAGCACCACCTTCGTTCATATACTTCCTCACTCCATCCTTCCACCTCTCTTTCGGTCTACCTCTCCCTCTCTGTCCCTCCACCTCGCTCTCATAAACCCTCTTAGTCATTCTCCGAAACGTCGTTCAACATAGGCCAACTACTACAGAATATCAACGAAAATATACGAAAATTAGTTAGACAAATTGAGAAATTGAATAAAATATTAATTAATGCTGAAATAGCAATTTCCTTCAACCTTGTATGCCTTAACCTCTAAGCTGCGCAGCTATGGCATTTGAAAGTGCCCGCCATGCGAAGGTATTCCGATTCATTCCTGACTAAAATTGTCAATTTACCATATATAAAATTATTACTTATCCATATGCGCCTATTTTACTTTTAATATGAACATAAGAACATTGGAAAGCAATAAAACAATTGGCTGGTGAATATCATATATTTTAGCCCTGCCGTCGTAATCTGACCTTGAGCGGTGAGAGACAAACGCCCTCCCTCTCGCTTGTCTTGGATGGTACTGAGAGACAAGGGGAGCACTTAGACTGGCTTGGAGGGTCGGAGATACACTCCTATACCATCCCTCTCGCTCCCACCCGTCGTCGCATGAAAATATTCGATAAATATTGGGAATCTACTGTATCTCTCTATCTATTGCCCCGGGATCACGGCGTCGGGCAATAGATAGAGAGATACAGTAGATTCCCAATATTTATCGAATATTTTCATGCGACGACGGGTGGGAGAGAGAGGGATGGTATAGGAGTGTATCTCCGACCCTCCAAGCCAGTCTAAGTGCTCCCCTTGTCTCTCAGTACCATCCGAGACAAGCGAGAGGGAGGGCGTTTGTCTCTCACCGCTCAAGGTCAGATTACGACGGCAGGGCTAAAATATACGATATTCACCAGCCAATTGTTTTATTGCTTTCCAATGTTCATATGTTCATATTGTGACGTTAACCACTCCGTTAGAACCGCATGGCTTGTCCTACAGTGACTCGCTAGGATCGCCAGGGCAGTGGATGGGGCTACAGTTTATGTATTAGAGTGTGCTTTATTTTATATGAAAGCTCGTGTCATGGGCAGTCCAGAAAGGCTCTTTGTTTTCACCCATGTCAAGGCTTTATATATTTAATTGTAAAGTATATGTTTTATCATTAACTAGTAATGATGGGATCTGGGAGAGAGAGAGAGAGTAGAACAGAGTGAGAGGGAGCGCGCAGTGTTTTCGTCCCGCTCGATGACGTCACGGCTGGCTGCCTCGTGGGGGTTGGTGGAGAGAGGTCCTTACCATGCTGCTAGCTCCCTTGCTAGTGGCTAGAGGACTTGTAACTGCTTTTTTCCCACGCGCCTCGAGCTAGTGTGAGTATATATACAGTTCCTCGCCACTCTCTCCCTCAGATTTGGTTTCTAGAACGCATCCATCTTTTTTCTCTTGCTATCTGTCTCCCGTTCCGCACCTGAGAATCTTTTCCTCTGCCTACCTCTCTCTTTTTCATATCTTTCACCACCTTTTTATTAATATTATACCCCCTCTGGTTAACTCTACAAAATCAGCTTCATGCTGGCCAGTTGTATTGTTCGTTAAGGTCTGATATAACCCATGTATGTTAGTTGTTAAGATAAGTGGATCACGAAGCATTGGTTGGCTTTCATATTGCCGCTTCCTTTAATTATTAGTGTTCTGCTGGATTAGATAATGCTAGACTAGGAGTCTGATATTATAAGGTATTGTTTCCTATGAGTGCTGGCTTTAGGAAAAAGCTGCACAACATACCTGAGAACTGGAGTTGATTGAGTAAATTCTAGTCTGTGTGCCATTGAGAGTAGAGCATGCACGAGTGAGGGCTTTTTGCCTATACCATTCTGCACTGTTCTAGTCTCGATTGTTTGTCTTTGAGGTACGCCAGGAGAACGCTTAATACTTCGGTATTAAGGTTTCTCAAGAGAGCTACCCTTCATTATAACGTAATATTTGACGCACAGACTTGAGATTTGCACTAGGCTATGCGGCATGCCATGCGCATCAGTATCTCGTATCATTGACTCTAGCTAGACTTTATCAGTCACCGTAGACATTAAGTATATTAACCTAATTACTCTTTTTATGCATACCCATTTATGATTACACAAGCATTTCGCAGCCTAGTTTGATGTATGGAGACACAAACGACTTAGGCTCTTTTTGTTGATAGGAATACTGCATTGTCGTGGCGATTATTATTGTTGTAGTGTTTAGGATATTCTTGGCTTCGACGGCATTATATATTCTGCCTTTTTGTGTGCATAGCCTGCACGAGCATTGTTCCGCTGCCTGCCTTTTTGGGTTCCATTTCCGATACGAGCATCTTTATAGCATCTAACATTTAAAGAAGATTCCTTGTTAGTGTTGAAGGACTTTAGTGCACTTTCTTTCATGCAGGAGTGCCTGACATTTATTGATTAAAGTAACGTAAGCTGTAACTTCTCTTACCACCTTACTTTGCATACCATAACCAAGCACCTTCGGTTATAGGTAGTAATAGGCTGTTTTCACACAACATTAAGCCTAGAGTAGACGCACATTTATTGAGAGTTTGATAGCCTATTATTGCATATAGAACTCTGTAGAGTATTTGTGTTCTTTGTTCACTGGGAATATACATCAGAGGTTGGAGCTAGCGCTTTCCGTTGTAGCATTTATGCCATTACTAGTCCAATGAATAAGAGCCCTGATATATTTGAACCCCAGTCGTAACAAATGGCGACCTTACCTAGGATTTGGTGAACCTACATTTATTAGCAGGGAACATTTGTTGTTTTGGAGAATATTTTGCGGGGATCAGCAAGAATATTTTTTTTTGCAACATAGTATAGCCCTTGAGTATTTCCGAGAATTTTGGTGTGTATATTGAGGTATAAGAGTTTGGGGTACTTCTTTTCTGAATATTGAGGTGGGAAATTTTTGTGAGCATCATGTCTTATACCGGATCAGAGGAGAATGGAGACACAGTACGTAATGTCGAAACTGAGGAACAGCAGCATGATGAAAGGGTTAATCGGGTGAACTGTGAGGAGGATGCTAGGATATTTTTGCAATGGCCTGTTACTGCCGAGCGGTTGGAGGGTATGGATCGGTACGGTCTTCAATGCCTGGCCACAGCTATCGGTCATGCGGTTATTAGCAGCATGACCAAGGATAACTTGATAACGTGTGTACTGGGCAGGGTGACTGGTGAGCGAGATGGGTTGAGTGCTCAGAGCCCTTCGGCCATGCTTCCCCTACACTCAACTCCCAGCCATCCCAGTAGTTTGCCGACCCCGGGTACGCTTCCGCAGTTGGGTGGTGACTGGCAGGGTGGGTTGCCCCTGGGGGGACCACCGGTAATTTCAAACATTGTAGCACCTTCACCTCCTCAAGGGTTATCTCCAGAATTATTGCTTCAGCTCGAATTAGCTAAGATCGAAGAGAGAAAGGCTATCAGGGCAGGTGAGCTCCAGCAGCAAATAGAATTAGCCAAGATAGAAGAGAGAAAAACTATCAGTCATGAGCACAAAGAGCTAGCAAAAATCCAAGCTGAGTCGACTAGGTACTGTGCCGACATGGACATAGAGAAGTCGCGAGTAGAGGCAACGGGACAGCGACTTGGGGCTGGTAACCGTGTTCATGAGCAGTCTCTCTCGCACTTATTGAAACTGGTTCCGGTGTTTGATGAGAGTGGTGTAACAGAATTTTTCGCACGCTTTGAGAAGAAGTGCCAGGAACACCAGTGGCCAGAGAATAAATGGGCAGCACTTGTATCCTCTAGATTAATAGGCAAGGGTCTTAAAGCCTACGATGCGTTACCTTTGGAGTCATGTATTGTGTATGAGGATCTCAAGGAGGCTGTCCTGAGGGCTTACGAACTGCAACCAGAAACGTACCGTTTGAAGTTCCGGGGTGTAAATAAGGGAAGAGATAGCACCTTTTTGGAACACGCCCGGGACTTGTCCGATGCTATGGGGAACTGGCTCCGATCTGAGAAGGTAACAACATTTGATGGACTTAAGCAGTTAATGATGTTGGAGCAGTTCTTTAAGAGCACGGGCGGTGATCTAACTTTGAACTTAAAGGAGAAAAACCCAAGAACTCTAGTCGAAGCAGCAGAAATGGCTGATCGACGGCTGTCGTTGATTCGGGGTTGCGGGTCCTCACAGAAGTACGATGTAAGTGCTAAGGACCGTTATCCTCCCCCTCCCCGTAACAATGACACATTTAAACAGAAGAGCCATGAAACTAAAACTGAATCTAAACCTTACACCACACCGTATGTGAAAAGTCAGGGGCCTTTTACATCACAGTATAAGCCAAAACCGAAATTTATGTGTTTTAGTTGCCACCAGGAGGGTCATAAGGCAAATGAGTGCCCTAGTCGACCTCTTCCGGCAGCCGTGTCTTTTGCTCACGGCATTGGAGTGTTCAAGAGGACATCGGAGTTTGTTAGAGGCATTTCTTCCGAGGTAAATACACTGCCAGTGCAGAAGGATCCGGAAGGCTTATTCCCTGTCCGTGATGCCTTTAGTGACCACAGGGGACTCGGTTGTGTGGAGTGGGGGGGTAGATGACATGAGGTGAGAATTTTGCGTGACACTGGGGCATCGCAAACACTGTTGAGAAATTTCACTGGTAAACCTGTCAATACGGCGCGGGTGGTTGTGGTTCAGGGAGTTAATGCGACAAGGTCACACCCGCTTGTAAGAATGAAGGTGGAAGTTGATGGTGTGACTCGTGACCTGGATGTAGGGATTGTGGAGAAGTTACCTGTTGGGGGCGTCGATCTCCTTCTCGGCAACGACTTTGCGGGACCTACTTCTGAGGCTCCACCCTTGGTCGTTGCCGAGAAGCCGGCCGACGTGAGTAGGGAGGAGCAGGAGTGGGTTGAGAAGTGTCCGGTGCAGCCTATGGCGTGTGTTGTCACCGGAGATCCTGCATCCAGGGAGTCACATTCTGGTCAACAATCTTTAGATCAGCGGAGGAAGGGTACCGAGAAGGGGTTGGAAGTTGATGCGGTTGAGAGTTTAGTATCAACGGCCCTTCTCGGGGACTCAGTATTAGGACCACATTTCGAGTCTGGAGAAGACCCAGTAACTGTTCCTGAAGGGGCAGAGGATGGGCTTAAAAAGACGAAAGAGTTGAAGGAGGACAGTGATGCACAGTCGGGAGATGTAGCAACAAGGTACCCTGACGCGTACCCTATGAGAAATGGGTCGGCGAAGACGGTGGTCCGAAGCTTGCTAGTGTATTTTTCCCGGTATGGTTGCCCGCAGGGGATTCAGTCAGTCCAGGGACCCAACTTCACTTCTAGCCTCTTGGTTCAAGCAATGCCGCAGCATGAGATTGTTGGGGTTGTGTCATCTGCGTATCATCCGGAGAGCCAGGGTGTGTTACAGCGATGGCACTCGGCCTTGAAATCTGTGCTTCGTTGTTGTTGCTTTGAGAGTGGGAGGGATTGGGATCTTGGCCTGCCATGTGTTTTGTTTGCTGTGTGGGAGGTACCTGGGGAGAGTTTGGGATTCAGCCCTAATGAGCTCGTCTTTGGACACCTTGTCAGAGGGTCTCTCCATATGGTTGAAGAAGTATGGGAGGGCGGAGAAAAACCTTGTTCTATGCTCAAGTGTGTCCTCAATAGTCGAGAACGGATGTTGCGCAGTCTGGAGTTGGCTGGCCGTAATTTGACTAGCTCTCAGGCCCTCAGGAAGGACAGGTACGACCTCAAGGTTGAACTCAGGGAGTTTCACGTGGGTCAGGAGGTGTTGATTCTACTGCCCCTTGTAGGTCATCCCTTATCCGCGAAGTACGCTGGTCCTTATAGGGTGGTGGAGGAGCTATCAGACCTGGATTACTTGGTAGCCACTCCAGACAGACGGAAGCGCAATCAGTTATGTCATGTTAATCCCATGAAGGAGTATGGGAGGCACCCCCCTGAGCCTCTCACTGTGCCTGTGATGACGTTTAACAGTCAAGGTGGAGAAGGAGAACGGGAGAGTCAAGCTCAGGTGGAGGATAACTGGAAGGATAAGAAGTTCAAATGGGCGCCTGAGTGTGAGAAGGTGTTTAGAGAAGTAAAACACCTGTTGTGCACTCACCCGATCCTCAGGGCCCCTGACTTTAGCCTACCTTTCCAACTAGCAACGGAGGCTAGTGGTGTGGGGGCTGGTGCCGTCCTTGTGGAAAAGGACGATGATGGGCTGGAGCATCCTGTTAGTTTCTGCTCGGAGAAGTACAATTCGGCCCAGGGGAGCTGCTCTGTTGTCGAGGAGGAGCTGCTAGTGGTTGTGCTTGCGCTGGGGCATTTCGAGGTCTATGTTCCAGCCTATGGTCCGGTCGTTGTAGTTTACCCAGATCATCACCCTCTCAAGTTCTTGGACCAGTTTCACAATTGGAATATGAGGCTGACCAGGTGGTCACTAAGGTAATTGGTATATAACCTGGATATACGCCATATTGCCGGTTGTGACAACGTGGTTGCAGATGGTCGTTCAAGGGTATATGATCCTGGGTAGATTGACACATGGGTAGCCTCCTGCTTTAGTTTGAATAGTATTTTGCGCTTGGTGCTTGTTGGCTCGCGGTTGTAGCCCAGCGTATTGGGTCGTAAAGCAGGAGTTGAGCGTTTGGTATAGAAGACAAAACTAGGTTTGCCCCTATAGTGCAGCCGAAATAAACAAATTATAAACATAAAAATCAAATAAAAACTCTTTCTTTGATAGTTGAATTTTTTTAGTATGTTATAGCAGTAATTCTGAGTTGCACTCCTCTCAGAATGCTGGGCTAGAGAAGCTCGCTCTTGAGGAGCATAACTACATATAATTTAACATATGGTGTTGGGGAGGGTTATAATTTTGAAAAATGTTTTGTTGAAGAACTGTGCCAGATATTTTACTGCCGCTGGGTGATGGGAAGTGGAGATATAGCATGGGTTCTAACCATCAGATTTTTGTGAGCCTTGGAGCCTCTGAGAAAAATCTTGGGGGGGGGGGGGGGGGGGGTTGACGTTAACCACTCCGTTAGAACCGCATGGCTTGTCCTACAGTAACTCGCTAGGATCGCCAGGGCACTGGATGGGGCTACAGTTTATGTATTAGAGTGTGCTTTATTTTATATGAAAGCTTGTGTCATGGGCAGTCCAGAAAGGCTCTTTGTTTTCACCCATGTCAAGGCTTTATATATTTAATTGTAAAGTATATGTTTTATCATTAACTAGTAATGATGGGATCTGGGAGAGAGAGAGAGAGTAGAACAGAGTGAGAGGGAGCGCGCAGTGTTTTCGTCCCGCTCGATGACGTCACGGCTGGCTGCCTCGTGGGGGTTGGTGGAGAGAGGTCCTTACCATGCTGCTAGCTCCCTTGCTAGTGGCTAGAGGACTTGTAACCGCTTTTTTCCCACGCGCCTCGAGCTAGTGCGAGTATATATACAGTTCCTCGCCACTCTCTCCCTCAGATCTGGTTTCTAGAACGCATCCATCTTTTTTCAATTGCTATCTGTCCTCCCGCTCCGCACCTGAGAATCTTTTCCTCTGCCTACCTCTCTCTTTTTCATATCTTTCACCACCTTTTTATTAATATTATACCCCCTCTGGTTAACTCTGCAAAATCAGCTTCATGCTGGCCAGTTGTATTGTGAGTTAAGGTCTGATATAACCCATGTATGTTAGTTGTTAAGATAAGTGGATCACGAAGCATTGGTTGGCTTTCATATTGCCGCTTCCTTTAATTATTAGTGTTCTGCTGGATTAGAAAATGCTAGACTAGGAGTCTGATATTATAAGGTATTGTTTCCTATGAGTGCTGGCTTTAGGAAAAAGCTGCACGACATACCTGAGAACTGGAGTTGATTGAGTAAATTCTAGTCTGTGTGCCATTGAGAGTAGAGCATGCACAAGTGAGGGCTTTTTGCCTATACCATTCTGCACTGTTCTAGTCTCGATTGTTTGTCTTTGAGGTACGCCAGGAGAACGCTTAATACTTCGGTATTAAGGTTTCTCAAGAGAGCTACCCTTCATTATAACGTAATATTTGACGCACAGACTTGAGATTTGCACCAGGCTATGCGGCATGCCATGCGCACCAGTATCTCGTATCATTGACTCTAGCTAGACTTTATCAGTCACCGTAGACATTAAGTATATTAACCTAATTACTCTTTTTATGCATACCCATTTATGATTACACAAGCATTTCGCAGCCTAGTTTGATGTATGGAGACACAAACGACTTAGGCTCTTTTTGTTGATAGGAATACTGCATTGTCGTGGCGATTAATATTGTTGTAGTGTTTAGGATATTCTTGGCTTCGACGGCATTATATATTCTGCCTTTTTGTGTGCATAGCCTGCACGAGCATTGTTCCGCTGCCTGCCTTTTTGGGTTCCATTTCCGATACGAGCATATTTATAGCATCTAACATTTAAAGAAGATTCCTTGTTAGTGTTGAAGGACTTTAGTGCACTTTCTTTCATGCAGGAGTGCCTGACATTTATTGATTAAAGTAACGTAAGCTGTAACTTCTCTTACCACCTTACTTTGCATACCATAACCAAGCACCTTCAGTTATAGTTAGTAATAGGTTGTTTTCACACAACATTAAGCCTAGAGTAGACGCACATTTATTGAGAGTTTGATAGCCTATTATTGCATATAGAACTCTGTAGAGTATTTGTGTTCTTTGTTCACTGGGAATATACATCAGAGGTTGGAGCTAGCGCTTTCCCTTGTAGCATTCATGCCATTACTAGTCCAATGAATAAGAGCCCTGATATATTTGAACCCCAGTCGTAACAATATTAAAAGTAAAATAGGCGCGTATGGATAAGTAATAATTTTATATATGGTAAATTGACTATTTTAGTCAGGAATGAATCAGAATACCTTCGCATGGCGGGCACTTTCAAATGCCATAGCTGCACAGCTTAGAGGTTAAGGCATTCAAGGTTGAAGGAAATTGCTATTTCAGCATTAATTAATATTTTATTCAATTTCTCAATTTGTCTAACTAATTTTCGTATATTTTTGTTGATATTCTGTAGTAGTTGGCCTATGTTGAACGACGTTTCGGAGATAGATGTCTTCATCTTCGGGTTGGAAGAGGTAATGATTTGACTTGGGTTCCTTAGGTGTATATATAGGGGTCCGTTTGACCTGGGAAGGGGGTGGGGGCGGGATTACACCTAGGGTAGCGGGTTCTGGTTGGTTATGGGTGGCATGGTTGATCTCAGTTGGTAGTTGTGGGAGTGGGAAGGTTGCTGGTTGGCTTGTATTACAGGGGGAGGGGGTAGGGTCGCAGAGTGCGTCGGGCTACCATAGGAGGGACATTTTGCACTCAGGAGGGCCTGGAAGTCTTTGATTTGTGTGTTTAACCCTTAAAAAGCGGCACACCACATAAGTCGAGTTGAAAAAACTGGCAAAAAACGGGTGAAAAAAGGGTTGAAATCGAGTGAAAATGGGAGGGATAGTAATGATCCATACGTCCGACATCTGTGGCCTCCCGGCCCACACTAACTCCAGTTCCCCCACCGCGCGTGAGGATGACAGTGTAACCAATAGTTCGCTAAAAGTGAGCAAGGTAGCAAAATCAGCTAAACTTCCATCTTCGAGGTAACACTGTCAGTGCTCCACGAGTGCTACGTAGCTGTATGTGGCGTCATTGTGTAGCGATTTCCACCTACTTTTCGGCGCAATACAGTTCCTTTCATACTGATGGTTGATATAGCCGTCAGAACGGCCCGGAAAGGCCCAAAACGGCCACAGAGCACCCGCTAGAGGAGGGTTAAGGTAGGTCAGAGAGTTTGTATGTATATGGCCTCAAGGAAAGTTAGACGTCTGTGGTCGGTTCTTGGTCTAGCATGGTGGTGTGTTTGTCTAGGTCTGGTCGAGTGAGGGCATTGTGGAAGGGGGCTTTGTACTCCGTTTTTATGGCGCCGTTTCGTAGATGCATAGTGAGACGTCTTGTCAGTCATGTCCGTGTCATCTCGATGTAGGAATGTGGCCCACAGTCCACATTGTTGCAAGTGTGTTGGTCGATGACGTGGTCTTCCTGTAGAGACGTCTTGATACGTGGACGATATATTCGTGCGGGTGAAGGACCTACAAGAGCGGCAGGACAGCGCCTCATGACCACATCTTAATTAATCTTCACCTTCGATGAATCCATCAATGGAAAACTCCCTTTCCTCGACGTCCTTGTGATCGCCAACAACAACGGATTCAGTACCAATGTGAACACCAAGCCCACCAACTCAGGAATTTGCCTCAACGGGGAGAGTCAATGCCCACTGAGATATCTCCTCTCAACCATAAATGCCTACGTCAGGAGGGCCCTCTCCCATTGCACCAGTTGGAAGGACACCCACAACGAACTTGACTACCTCACCCAAGTCCTTATAAACAATGGCTACAGTAACTCTGATGTCCTACTAGCCATTAATAAACACCTGGAAAAATGGTACAAGGATGAAGCGCCTACACCCAACAATGACATCAAGATGTACTACAAGAACCACACGTCCTCTGAACATAAAACAGATGAGGCCATCATACAAAATATACATATGAAAAACGTACTCCTAGCCAACCCCGAGCAAAACTTCAGACTCATAATTTACTGTAAGTCTAAGAAAATCTCATACCTCATCCTTCGTAACCGACCTGCCCTGACCAAGACGACTCTACAGGAAGACCACGTCATCTACCGACTTACCTGCAACAATGTGGACTGTGGGCCACGTTCCTACATCTGAATGACATGGATACGACTGACAAGACATCTCACTATGCATCTACAAAAAGGCGCCATAAAAACGCACTACAAAGCCCCCTTCCACAATGCCCTCACTTGACCAGACCTAGACAAATGCACCACCATACTAGATCAAGAATATGACTCCAGACATCTAGCTTTCCTTGAGGCTATATACAGTACAAACAAACTCTCCGCCCCACCTTAAACACAAAGATCGAAGACTTCTAGGCCCTCCCGAGTGCAAAACGTCCCCCCTACAGTAGCCCGACGACCTCTGTGACCCTACCCCCTCCCCCTGTATTACCAGCCAACCAGCAACCTCCCCCCTCCCACAACTACAAACTGAGATCATCGAGGCCACCCCTAACCAACCAGGACCGGCCACCTCAGGTGTAGCCCCGCCCCCTCCCCCTTCCCAGGTCAATCTGACCCCTATATATACACCTAAGGACCCAAGTCAAATCATTACCTCTTCCAAACCGAAGATCGAGGCATTTATCTCCGAAACGTCATTCAACATATGCCAATACACAGAATATCAACGAAAATCAACTTAAATTAGTTAGACAAATTGAAAAATTTAATAAAAAATTCATAATGTTGAAATAGCAATTTCCTTCAACCTCGTATGCCTTAATGAAAATATATATATATATATTGTTACGAGGGGAGGTTCGCAGAAAGCAGATGCTCTAATAGCCTAGCCCACAGCACTGTCCCAAACAAAACGCCGTAGCAAAAAAACAACAATGCTTTAAGTCATGCACCCAACACTGCCCACCGTACTACACTAACCCTGCAACAGATACGCTCCTAATATCTGAGTCAAACACCAAGACACACAGGTTCTCTAGGAAAAAGGATTATCTTCCTCTTTGCTCTATTCAAGCAGTAATACAAGGAGACACAACAAAATATCTACTGTCCCCGAGTCTGGTTGATAGTGCTTTTAGTATTTCAAGAGTACTTCTATTAAGGTTATTCTAAACTGCACGAAAATACAAAACATAATGCTGCTAGATTCCCAGAACAACTCGTATCATGCCCAATCGCTCAGGAATTGAGAATACGAATCGAAAAACATGGGAAAAGTCTCCTGCAGTAGCCCAACAATACACAGGGGTTGGCATCTCAGTAGGTTGTGGGGTGGGCTTCTAAGAGCCACCGAACAAACCACTGTAGATGTCAATCTCAATATTACATAATATATACATGATATAATAAATAACAACGCAGTAGAATAATGGAAAGTAATGGAAGAAAAAAGATGTGAAGCTTTAAATCTAGAATGCCACAAGAATGACTGTAGTAATTATATCTAAGACAATCGAAAAAATATATATAATGCAAAATATTAATAGCAAGACAAAACTTTAATGCTCAAAATTATTCCAGCCCTACTCTGCTACGACCCACTAAGGAACTAAAGAAATATATGCGGTATTCCTGAGAATCCTAGGGCCCACGCGGGGAGGGAGGAGAGCTCCAGACATTGCTAGACTAAACAATTATTCTAGGCACTTGGGCTCTAATTAACAACAACTTATGATAAACTAACACAATGACAACAGGGTTAAATAAACTAAATAATTATACTCGTGGCAGCAAAGACAATATGTTACATCACATGGTGCAATCATGACGTCACCACCCCGACACGAAAGACACAAGGGAGAGAGAGAAAACAGGACTCCCCCACAAAATAACAAAGGCTATGTAAATTATAACCCACTAACAACTGACATAGAATACAAACTTAGTTGTGAGTGATAATATAATTATACAGTATATATATATATATATGTGTGTACGGTTTGAATCTTAGCCCTGTCAGCTATATTTGTCATCCAATAAACAACTTGTCATGCTTAGGGCAGCCGGATTTCGATTAAAAGACAGTCTGTCCCCCCATCAGAGTCGAGTTGGGAAGGAATACAGATAGAATTATCAAATTCCTTCTTTTAACTCTCTGGTGGTGTAGGTGACTGGACCTCCTGCCTGTACGGTTCGAATCTTAGCCCTGTCAGCTATATTTGTCATCCAATAAACAACTTGTCATGCTTAGGGCAGCCGGATTTCGATTAAAAGACAGTCTGTCCCACCATCAGAGTCGAGTTGGGAAGGAATACAGATAAAAGTATCAAATTCCTTTTGTTTATACTCTCGTAGTGGTGTAGGTGACTGGACCTCCTGTCTGTACGGTTCGAATCTTAGCCCTGTCAGCTATCTATATATATATATATATATATATATATATATATATATATATATATATATACTGTATATATATATATATATATATATATATATATATATATATATATATATATATATATATATATATACAGTATATATATATGTATTTGGAGGCGGTACTGCAGGACAAAAAGTTAAATATCCCTTGACCAATCAGTACCCAGTAATTACTCCGGGAGATAAGCCGCGTCAGCCACACCCTCACACCACCTACGTGCATGCTGAAAGGCCAGCTTTTAATCCTTTATCCTACACTGCTCCCGACTTCACTTATCCCGGCAATAATAGTGTTGTTGTCTTCCCACAAGATCCCTGTCACTGATTTATGCTTGGTGGGAAATTATTTCGGCAAAAGGAAAGTTGAGATAATTAAAGACGATCGAAGAAGCTGCACGGATGAAGAACTTGTCTGCTGCTCTGCTCCACAAATCAGCGCGCTTGCTGATGTTACAATGTTGTATATATATGCATGGAGGAGGAAATCCTCTCAAAAATCTACGAAAGACTCCCGAACTGCAGACTCAGAATACATTTAGAAGACAAACTTCTACTGAATCCCAAACAAATTGGTTTCAGTCCTCTCCGCTCTACACAAGACATCTTAGATCTCGCCATAAACTACCTCCTACTAAATAAATCCGTCCCCCCAGCGAAAACAGCTGTAGTCACTATGGATGTTCAAAAAGCCTTTGACTCTCTTTGACACACATAATTAAAATATAAACTCTGCACCAAATTCAATCTCCCCATCCCCTTCTGTCGAACACTCTTTTTGTATCTTGACTACCGATTTATAAAGGTCAAATACAAAAATCAATTATATAATGCCTTCTCCCTCCACACTGGAGTAACACAAGGCTCAGTTCTTGCCCCCACTCTCTTCAATCTGTATGTTAATGACATACCCGCACCAATTCATTGTTCCTCATTAATCCTTCAGTACGCTGACGACATTACCCAATTCATTCGTCATAACAATCTAAATGGACTCATTAAGTGAGCCCAAGCAGAGATTGATTGTGTCGCTCGATGGGAGTATCAATGTCGTATGGTCACGAACACTCAAAAAGTTACTATCACCTAATTTAAAAAAAAAAAAAAAAAAAAAACTCACCCCCTCTACAGATAATGCTATTATCAAAAACAGATAAATGCTATTATCAAGTGTTGCCCACTTCTAGACCAGTGCAAGATGATATTCTAAGGGACCTATCAGTCACACAGATGTTTAAGAGAAAGAGAATGTAGCTCTTGGCAGCATATACTAGATATTACCTATGTAAGGTAAACCAGAGACAAAAGAAATCTAGATCACAATTCAATTGATGAAAATAAAAGGTTACTGAATAATTATATTATTTATTAATTGTTAGTAACACGATAATCTATAAGTCATATAGCAGTTTTTGTTTTTGTGTTTTATATGAGTGAGGGAGACAAAAGGCAGAATTGCTTGTAGCAAGTGCCTCCCCCATAGTTGAAAGAGTGACAGGGCCAAAATCAAGGGACGTTCGAGCCAAAATGCCTAGACGCACGGACTTTGAAGCAATTTAAGTCATAGGAGGAGGGAAAGACTGATTCTTGTAGAAAGATCCAGACCTCAGTAGTTGAATAGCAGAAAGACTGAGTGTAACATTTCACTCTTGGGTTGGAGAGTTGCACAGAGTAGGGGTGGGATTGTATTGCAAGACGGGTACTACATACCCTACATAGAGAAGGTGGTATACACTGGGAGAACTCTAAGGAACTATGATAATTGTAGTAGCGATAGAATAGCGAGAGATATGCAACATTGCGGCGAAGAGAGAGAGATTGCAGAGAGTTGGTGAGTGGGCGGAAGATAATGATACGTAAGGCTTTCCTTTCTACTTTGTCTAGGAGTGCGGTGCGAAAGGATCCTCCCCACACATGTGGACAATACTCAATACAAGGACGCACTGTGCCCCTGTACAGAGCAAGAAGCTGTGCAGGGGTAAAGAACCCCTTGAGGCAGTTGAGCATACCCAGCTTCTGGGAGGCTGCCTTAGCAAGACTGGTAATATGGCCCTTCTAAGTGAGAGAAGAAAAAGAAACACCGAGAATATTGAGAGAAGATGAAGGATTGATTTTTGTATTGTTGAAGTGTAAGGGATAGTCCTCTGAGAGTTCCGGACGGGTAATAAGATGTAAACATTGGGTTTTGGAAACATTAAAGACAAGGTTTTCTCTGCCCCAATTGGATATAGTAGTTAGATTAGAAGATAAGTGTTGCATGGCTTCATTACATTTGTTTTTTAGGTATTGCTGGCTGGGGAGTTCAGGAAAACTAATTGAGTAGTGTAAGGTAGAGTCGTCTGCATATAAATGGATGGGACTGGAGGTACAGTTGAGAAGATCGTTTATGAAAATTAGAAAGAGAATGGGAAATTGAACAGCCCTGAAGAACACCGGAGTTGATAGGATGAGGAAGTGAGCGATGGCCGTTCAGAACCACAGCTATGGAATGGCAGAAACATAGAAAGAATAAGATTCTTGAGTTTGAAGGCATCGGTACCGATTGAATGCTTCCTCCTTGTTGCGGACAGCAGTAGAACAAGCGTTAGTAAACAAAGATTTTTTGCATTAGTCTGAGAGAAAGAAAATAGATTGTATGCCTCCATGCCCGAGAAAATGTCCTCGGTATTGCGTTCAGCACTTTCCGAGGGTTCCCGGCCACGGAAGCAAAATTAATTCCATGTGAAATAAAAGAAGTACTGCCGGAGAGTCTCCCATTCGGCATCGCCAAAGTGCCACAAACGCCGCAGACTGGGAGGATCAGGTGGCCGTACGGGAGAGATAGGACAGGTGACAGAGATAAGTTTATGGTCGGAGGAGCCCAAAGGAGAGAAAAGATTAACAGTATAAGAGGAAGGATTAGAAGTTAGAAACAAGTCAAGAATGTTAGGCCAATCTCCCAAGCGATCCGGGATATGGGGTTGCTGAACCAACTGCTTTAGGTCATTAACTTTCTCCGACATATGACGCGATTTTGAGCCTATTGGGGATGCTTTAAAGCCTTTGTTACCATCAGGAGTATTTAGAAACCTTTAGTTTAGTTACTTCAACCTCTGCAGTTGTCTTTGAGTTAGCTGTGGGCAGAGAACTAATTTTTGGAGAGGTAATTATAAGAGTGAGAGAACTCTATTTCTTATTGCTAATCTGGCAACCTCTGCGTCATAAATGCGTGAAAGGGTTAAGATAGAAGAGATGTACGCTTGTTCACCAGGTTGGTCAGTGGAATGAGAGGACATCCAAATCTCCTAAGATGTAGATTACTGAGAGATGGATAGGATGTGTTCCAATTTAGATTTAAGCTGGTAAAAGAATTTGGGAAAGTCAATAGAGTTAGGGAATGATAGACAACACAGAAATATTTAGTATGATAATGACAGGATAGTTTGAGTCATAATGTAGATAATTCAAAGGAGTCGAAATCAAACACGAGAGCAAGTGAGTTTGTTGTGCACGTATGCACAACATCCGCCTTTGGCTTTGAAACTATGATAGAGAAAGTAGGAGGGTACAAAGAAGGGGCTGCTGGTTTATATATATATACAAAGTTGAGGAATTTGGATGCATAGTATGCAAAGGTGAGTTTGTGATACATTTTCAGCTCGATCGATCGTGAGTGTTAACTTTGACAATGAGGCACTAGATAGGGTGAACAAGTTTTTGCTACTTGAGAGATACCATCTCTGCCGGAGGTGAGGCCAAGGCTGCCACTATCGCCAGAATTAGATGCGGCTTGGAATGTTCAGAGAACTGTTGCCACTGTGTGTTAGAAATGTAATGACATATGCTTCAGAAACGTGGCCTGTTAAAGTGAATTATATCCTCATAATAGAACGCAACAGGTAGTGAGATGGATGTGTGGGGCTAAGCTGCAGGATATCAAGGATATCAAGTGAGAAGTTAATGAGACAGTTAGGCATCAAGAGTATCAGTGATGAGATGCATACCAGTAGGCTTCAGTGGTTCAGGCATGTGGAGAGGATTGACGAACTACTGTAAGTTGGATACAAACATTCAAGTCTGTGAATGTGGGGGGAGCTGTACCAAAGGGAAGACCAAGGAAGACATGGAATCAGGCCGTATAGTCTGATCTTGAGTAATAATAACTGACAAGTGAGGCAGCTCTAAATTGGGCTGCCAGGAGCAACGCCATTAGGACATGAGACCGGAATCGCACTCTGTGTAGAGCACTCCGTCTTAAAATGTATGTATGTATGTATATATTTGTAATGACGGGTTCAAAAAACGTTACAACAAAACCTTCACCAGTCCTACCCAAATACCTAGAAAACACACGGGTTATAGGCGACACAAGAACCTCAACGTATATATCAGCAGTCGAGGAAGAAGTAAACCAGTCACAAACCAAAATAGCCAGCCTACGAGTAAGGAGAAGAGGGAAGAAAAGCAGTCTGTGCTATTAAATCAACTTTTTCTAACACGTTCTCTAACATACCAAGGAAGAGCACTGTATACCATAAATAAACCACACCATCTACCGATAGTCACACGGGAACTACAAGGCCCCTTAACGAGCATGACCTGAGTCCGAGCCAATCACCTGGGTTCCTTCCGAGCCAATCGCAAGGTCAGAGGTACAGATTAGAGGCACCTCCAACCCGTGGACCCGATTTGGACTACAATCAGAAGGAATTTATGCAAATTCCTCATCAAGAGCCGATATGTTATTACAACAGATAAGCTCAGAATAAGTATCTCGACAGTGTGGGAGACCAATACAATCAACGAGAACAGATCCACAGTGACTACAGAAAACATTACATAGACAAGCGATAATCGAATCTCGATAAAAGCATTAATTTCTGGAAAATAATCATCCTGCAACCATGTAGCTTCCTAAAAATAAGAGTTGAATGTTGAAAGATAAAGAACAGCATTCCCTATGTATTAATGTATGTATTGTATTTTTAAGGCCAATATTAACTTCACCATAATTCAAACACTGAAATTACAATGCCCCTAATATTCCGAAGTCAATTAAACATGATACGAATTAACACCTTACGAGCGGCCTATGCGGTTTATTTATATGTACCGCCCAGCGGGGTGATTTTAGCCAAAATAGGGCTGTTTATGTGATCATTTTCATGCCTAAATAAGACCCAGAACGTAAAACAAGTACCTATCCCTGAAAGGGCATAAACAGAGCTTTCGAATGACACCATAACGATCCTTTTATGATGGC
This sequence comes from Paralithodes platypus, assembly GCA_032716605.1. Taxonomy (NCBI): domain Eukaryota; kingdom Metazoa; phylum Arthropoda; class Malacostraca; order Decapoda; family Lithodidae; genus Paralithodes; species Paralithodes platypus. The sequence continues at coordinate 20,946,665 of CM064542.1, read as the reverse complement.
TAGTTTTCTTGCAATAACCGTGCAACGCGAGTGCAAAAAGCATGTAATTCGGTACTTTCCCCATATAATTCAGTATGTAGCGAGTGAGAGAGGGAGGAGGGAGCTGAGATTTGTGTCAGTAGGTTCGCCGCGGTGGTCTGGAGCAGTCATACGCTCGCTAGTCTCCTGCCACCACTTGTCTCTCTCTCTCAGCAACATTACGTGCTGAAATTGCCACTCGACCTATGTCGAGCGCCGCCACATAGTCCAGCTTTATTAAATACGACTTAAGTTGCGCGCCGACTTTTAGGGGTTAAACCTTGAATATCACCTCACGGAAATTGAGGAAAGTTAGGCAAGCCTTGTCGAACCGTCTAATATCCACTGGTGAACTAGAATGAGATCCAAGGTCAGGTAGTGCTGATAGGGTTAAGCCAAATCGTCCCTATAATAGCTCTCTCGTAACACTAGAAGTGCCCGTTCTAGTCCGTGTCCAATACCTAGAAGTGAGTATTCTAGAAGAGATGTGTGAACTAGAAGAAGTGAAAGTTCTAGATTAGTAGCCCAACACTAGAATTGAAAAATCTAGATGCAGTGTGAATACTAGAAGTGATTATTCTAGCTTGGTGAAAAACGCCGTCTCTCTCTGATAAATAAGAGAAACTTAGAGGCGTACGAGTGAATCGCTGAGCAGATTTATCTAAAGGATCATTCTTCACCAGTCTAAGTGTTTTCTATAGTTCTTGAGTTTTTGGAATTATTGTGAAGGCTTTATAAGATATATTGAGTGTTCAAGTTATAATCATTGATAGAGACCCCCTTTGGTCTCTCAGTTTATTTAACCTTAATTCATATCCGTGAGAACCTTATATACATCTTTCTCGTATTTAATATACAGTATATAATACTCAAAATATAACTTCGTTATCTTTCCTAGAATATTATATATATGGGTGCAACCTAGATACATATGAAAGTCTCACCTTTCTACATTTTACGAACACCAGTAACACCAGAACACCAGTATTATCAGTGTATATCTACTGTATGTGTGTAGCAAAGTGTTCAAAGAGAGCGTGAGTACTATCACCAGTTTTAATTAAAATACTATCCCGCTACGGACATTCTTAGGTCCAGTGTAAGATATACTTCCAAATAACTAGTAATCCACCTTCCCTTGAATTCTTTTTCTGCGTACGTTCGAGTAGCTTCTCCTTGTATTCTGATTAATTTAATTTCTAGTTAATCTTGTGAATAATTCGGTCCACCACATTACACGGTGAATATTATCAGTTTGGGAATTTCTGTTTACCTAACTGTGTATTAGCCTATCCATTTCGGCTATTTTTGATTCATTAGGAGAGTTCATTGAATTAATTTGTATTTCATATTCTCAGCCTATACATTTTGGCTATTTTGATTCATTACGATAATTCTGTGAATTATTTGATATTATACTCCCAGCCTATAAATTCTGGCTCTTTTGATTCACTACTTTAGTTCTGTGAATTTAATTTATATTATATTCCTAGCCTACTAATCCTCGGCTATTTTATTTCTATATACGTTTGCGAAATAGAAATTCCTTTTTACAAGTTCATAATTATAGTTCATATGAGACTATAATTATTGTTCATAGATCCGGTATCTAATTATTCACTAGTTGACCCTTATTATCTATTCGTAATCTAAACTATTATCTTTCTAGTACTAATGTAAGATTTGTATCTATCCTGAATATAGTAAAGATTCCATAGTGTAAAGATCTTCCGGTATACGCCGCAGTAAAATCTAACCTATACCGAGCGCGCTTTGACCAGATGTTTGCCTGATCACATGACCTTCAACCACCCTCCGTACTAACCCCCTGTGTGTGCGCACACGATATCAGTTGCCCACATTTAAGCTACGCTAGAACTATCTTTGTATACTTTGTTTTAATTGTGATATTGTCATCAGTTATTATAGACATTATTGTGTACATTGATTTTGATGTTTGTAAGTGACGCCATGTTCATTAATGAGTAAAACTTCTTTAACTCATTTCAGTCACATTTCGCTGCCATTGATATTATGCTCCATAGCTAAGTATCCGATGTGCAACTGTGTATCTAGCTATTAAAGAAATAAAAAGTGTGAACCTTATCGTGTGTAATTATTGTCTTTGGGAGTGATTTGAGTGATCTAGTATATTTATATCAATGCGAGTTATGTTCCTGTCGAGCAGGAATATGTTCTAACCTACCCAAATAAGAAGCTTATGAAGACACACTATCAAGCGAGTTGGATTACAAGCACGCATAATAATATTAAACTATAATTTGAAAACAAAGAAATACAACATTATAAGAGAAAATTCATATCACAAGTTAAATTAAAAGAATAGTGAAAATGGCATTTATGTAACTTATATAGGTTGTAGTTCACTAAACAATAGTAAAAGGTCAAATAATGGACTGGAGACACGCTGTGCTTTGTGGAAGAGTTTTCAGCTATCCATGAGATTATTCTCAATGTATCGATAAACTAACGTTTCAATATATTACGTTTCTGTGGTCAAATATATGATGCTACTTCACCCAGATGGTCAACCAAAGAAATTAGATATTACCGGCAAAATATTTGCTAAGTTTTGTAAGGTGGCAGTGTAGCGAGTAACAGCAGAAGCTTGAATTTCGGTGTCCATCGATTCCTGAAAAAAATATCGTGCTCCAGTACCGCTATTAACGAGGAATTTTCTGGTGTATAGATATATCCATCTATTTATCTAGGTAGGCCTATATAGGTAGACAGATAGTTCGACCTAGCACTGATCAATCAAGTATTAAGCTCCCTTGTCACGCAGATTAGTAACCTGCATAATTCAGTAATTCCCTGTGAGCACCAATAACGGTGGACAGCAACATTTATCTGGTCCCTACATAGCCCGATGCATTAATTACCGCCACCAACTATAAGCTTCAACACCCAATTTATGTGACTCTTTATCCTCGGTATAATTATGATTAAGGCCAGTTATGAGGAGAATTGTACATAATTGTGTAGAGTAACCACCATGCAGCATCCAATTTGTTTGAGCTAATTGAAGGTTAGTTAAGTATATATATGATTAGGTAAGATACGATCTACCATATTCACATTAGGCAAGGTTTAAATCTAGCTACACTACCATGAAAGGTACAATTACCCTAACTCGTGATAACAATAATTGAATATTTAATACTGTATAAGATCAGATAAGTTATGATTATTTAGCATAAGAAACATTCTAGATTTGGTATATAGTCGAGTAAGGTCAAACAGCTTAGTTTAGCTATTACTGTAGGTTAGGCAAGGTTTCATAATTATGTTTCAAATTAAATATTTTCTAGAATTATAAATAATTTCAAGTTAGATATACTATTCGTAATAGAGAAAAGTATATGGTATATAGTACTCATGATAGACAAGGCTCTTTCTTATGCAGAAACATGTAGCTACATTGTTTAATAGTAAGGAAGGTACCGAGTTAGCCAAAATAAGTAATGGATAAAACTATATTTTAGGGACAGGTAAGATATATTAATCTAATTCTTATAGATGATTCTCGAGATTAACTATATTTTCTGATATCGTATTATAAGTGTACATTCCGTATATATGCAGTTCAAAACCTGTCTCATTCAATGTATCTGTATTGTTTCATGATTATCATATCATACAAATGTTCAAGTTTTAGGCACAGAAGTCACCGGAATAGTTTTAATATTATAATATAGTGATCAAATCTAATCCACCTTATTCTAAGCATATTATAAAGTACGTTCACATCAATCCACACCATTAACACTTTAAGTACCAGCGACGTGTGTTCAATTTTATTCTAGTTATATTTACTGGATATTATGCAGCTTAAGAAGGATCTGTGGTGGTCAAAAGGGATTATGCAGCTTAAGAAGGATCTGTGGTGGTCAAAAGGGATGGTTGAGATAGTTTGAAGCCTTGTTATTGCTAGACGTCATTCCTAAGCTGAATATAATCGTCTAATTATTGCCAGAATATAAATAATAGGATGTCACTGGTACTGAAGGGGTTAAATATTGATACAATTGTTGAAGACGGTCAAGCACAGCCACTAGGTACGCAACATGTCCTTTACAAAAACAAAAAAGGCTTGGACTTCCAATAGACGGGTTTGATTATTACTATATATCCTGCCTGATTACCAGCGGGAATAATGCTGGAATTAAGGGACCCCACCTCGTTTTTTTCCTTTTCTCTCCCTCTCTCTTTGGCTTCTATCCATTCGGCCCCATTCAGCCTACTGTTTTAAGACGTTTACCCCATCCAGGTGTAAATATTTTCCTGGCGACATATATATATTTTTGTTTTGACAGCAAGTTATATTTGTACATTTTTCGATAGAAAAATGCTGCTGGCGAAACTGGATTTCTCCGTACAATGCTGGCTCGCTATCGCTCGCCAGAAAGAAATCAACACCTGGATGGGGATAAAAGTCTTAAAACAGTTGGCTGCATGGGGCCGAACGGATACAAGCCAGGGAAAGAGAGAAAAGGAGAGAAAGATAAAAAAGGCAGGTGACCCCCCTTAAGCCATATATTGTATGTAATTCACATGAGGAGCTTTATCTGTAAATGGATGGATTTGCATGATCCATAAATTTAATGAGCATTTAGAGTATTATTGGTAATACATGAACAGTATTCTAATTGATCCATTAACTACATCGTTGCTGTTATTATAATAATTTAATATTATTAACGGATATTATTATGTTTGTGGGGATTATCATATTACTGAAAATATGGTTCAGTATAACAATCTCTCTCTCTCTCTCTCTATATATATATATATATAGTATATGTGTGTGTGTGTGTGTGTGTATGTATGTGTGTGTGTGTGTGTGTGTGTGTGTGTATTATGGAATCATCATCATCACCTCTTACACAATTCATTTTCCTGGGAAACATTCGTAAATAATGGCCATAGCAGAAACTACTCCAGGGTACTTTGTCCTAGCATGCTCCCTTTGCCCATAGGAAAATACTCTTTCCACTATGTCCACGTTTATCTTCAATATATATATATATATATATATATATATATATATATATATATATATATGTTGAACAGTGGGTGCCTTGCACTCGAGAGAGCTCTGGAGAATACTGATTGTTGTGATTGCGATAGAAAAGTGACTGAGATGCAACATTGCGGCGTGTAGAAATAGATTATACCCCAAATGAACTTAATGAAAGCATGTGATTCTCCCAGGCTTCGAACCTAGGATATCTCATACAGAACTTACACTCTCTAACAGTTGTAAGTACAGCACATGAGAGCGATTGATATCCATTTATCGAATACTGGTAAATTTACTTTCAGACTAATTATTTTCTATATTTTATAACAACTTTCTTTGTGGGCATTTCCTGACCCATAAGGTTACACGTCATCCTATTTTCTGGTACGGCTTTTTAGCTGGAGGGAGCGGAGGCTGGGTAGAGAGCATTTTACTTTGCTATCCTTTTATTTTACTATAAACTGTCCCTGTCTATTAGTATTAAGGCCGGACCACCTGGTATGGACTACAAAGTCTGTGTGGTCTAAGTATCAATGTAACTCTGTGTAAGTCTCTGTCGCCCCTCCCTCGTCTGCGGCTTGAATGTCATTATGTAAATGCCGTCATTATGTCTCCGGCCCTCTTGAGAATGTCTAAGGGAAGTGAAGTCGGTCCTGAACCTAGAGGAGTCACGCTCAAACCTTAAAGCAAAATAGTTGGAGATATAGGGAAAGATCAACAATAGACATCCGAAGAAAATACTGTTGGAGCAATGAAAAACAAATTTGTGAAAAATCGTTGCTAATATATCGATCAATTATTGGTCGACAATCACATCCAAACGTGATTGATATCTAGAAAATAATGATGAGTAACGGGAATAGTGTCGCTTATACGGGAGATAGGAGGTGGGGGGGGGGGGGGTGATATATGTTTGAAAGTATATTATGAAGCTGTGTAAATCGGCTTGAGGATGTGAAGTACCTTACCTTCCACCCACTTTCAATCTCTCAGGAATTCCATGATGGATACTAATAACCAAGATGATTTAAATCATATCACTTAGCCGAGCTGGCGGGGGGGGGGGGGGGGGGGGGTGGGTGATATGTAAAATAGACATGCCTGAAGTTTAATAAACTCACCACGTGGATGATGGCATAATCGTCCACAAAACTGTAACCTGGTTCTTCAAATAAGAAGTAAGGTTATATCCACTCATGATCGAGTGGAGACGATGCCCAAGTCTCACAACAATATCAGGAGAGAGTGAGTTCGAAGCCTGGTCAGATTACCTCTCTCCTAACCTGTCCGACATGAACATTAAATATACATATATCATAATGTTGATATCCTTGTTTTTAAATATGCCTGACGCTTCTCTCTCTCTCTCTCTCTCTCTCTCTCTCTCTCTCTCTCTCTCTCTCTCTCTCTCTCTCTCTCTCTCTCTCTCTCTCTCTCTCTCTCTCTCGCATGGAAGGCTAATGCAAACGTATCCTACTTCGGAGTTGGTTAATGGCGTCAATGGAAATTTATATCCAATAAAATGCCTTGTTTAAGAACATTTGTGTTAGATCAATATCGGAGTATAATATCCCATTGCAAATTATGCAATGCTGTTGGAACATCTGTTAATAATTCCTTGGTTTACTTTGAGTAAGATAGGTAGCAACATCATGTAAAGATCAAGCATAATGGCAGGGATAGTCATCGGCTAAGTTATTTTCTTCAAGTATGCTCGAGTCTCGAAATCTGACATTCCAATTTACTCCTTCCTTATAACAACGACTGTAACGTCATAATTTGGCTAACCCTATTCGAACCTAAGACAAACCTCAAGGAATGAAGTAAGTACTAATTATCTCAAGTCATCTTCTCCCTCCCACATATAGCCCTCTGATGATATTGAGAAAACAAGAAATATAGTACAGTTAGGCCTTCCGTCCTCTATTCACAATCCAGGAGCCCTCAGCCAATCAAATTTATTGTCTAGCTAAGTACATTACGGGGCCCAATTGTCTGACGTACCCAAGTAACCTAATTTATGGTCTCCTCTTTACGACCCTGGAGTTTGACGGCGCTCTGTTTCTGTTTCATCGAGATAGGAAGAATGTTTCAATACAAGACAGCCATACTCTGAAACAACCACCACTAGAACGGCTATAGTCCCCAAATCTAACTTTGCTTAACCCTTCGAGTACCAGCGACGTGTGTTATATTATATTTTAGCTATATTTTGGAGATATGCAGCCAAGGAAGGATTTGTGGTCGCTAAAAGTATTCGTTGAGATACACTAAAACCTTATTACTCCTAGAGGTCCTTCCGAAGCTGAATATAATCGTCTAATAGTTGCCAGAATCTGATAAAAATTACGTCCATAGTACTAAATGGGTTAATATACAGTATATCCAACTAGACCTGATGTAAGCTAAGCAGACTTAACTGAACCTAAGTGTTATTAACCTCTCCGCTGCACACCCTCTATAGTATACAGGCACCCCTGTGCGGAGGTATGACGATTTGGGCAGCCCTTGCAAATATTGATTAAAAGTACATCAACGTGTAGGGAATGTTCGCGCGCATCGAGCCATATATAATTGACCCCCCCAAAAATGTCTGGGGGGGGGGGGACGGTCCGTAGTTGAAAAAAGTGGAGCGAATGGCATCGCGCGGCCAGATTTCCCGGGTGAATATCGTGCGCCCAGGGGGTAGGAGTAGAGGGAGGGGAGGACGGGTTAAGGCGTAATGTCGCATATGTATCCTATTTTGAGCACTTTTATGCTATCTAGAGTATGTGTACATATATGTACGTATGTGTACGTATGTAGGCCACCCATATACCAAGGAATATGCCGCATATAGACCAAATATGCGACATATAAGCGAATTATGAGAGAGTTTAGAGGCGGGAACTGAGGTGAGAGAGTTTACGCGGGAAGGTATGAAGGATTGAAGGGGAGTACAGGGTCTGTTGGCTGTAATATCACATATATATCGTATTTTCAGCACTGTCATGCTATATATAAAGTACGTGTACGTATGTAGGCGACCCATATAACAATGAATATACCACATAGAGACCAATTATGCGATATATAAGCCTTATGAATGTTGTTTAGGGGAGAGTTGGAGTGGGTGGGTGGGTGAGAGGGAGGGTGGGATGGAGGGAAGTCTGTGTGTCGCTGTCCAAGGCCAGCCACGGCAGTCAGCTGTATGTTAGGGCGGCGTCGGCAGGGCCAGCAGAGGTCCTGGATGGCAATATTATGGTTGTCCCTGTCGCCTTTGTCGCCTTGCCCTTCGTCCCTTTCTTCCCTTTGGCAGGGGCAGGGACAGGGGCAGAAGAGCCGGCAGGGGTGGCGTCGGCAGGGCCAGCAGAGGTCCTGGATGGCAATATTATTGGTGGTTTCTGTCGCCTTTGTCGCCTTGCCCTTCGTCCCTTTCTTCCCTTTGGCAGGGGCAGGGGCAGAAGGGCCGTCAGAGGTGGCAGGGGCGGCTGGTGGTGGTGGTGGTGGCACGGTAGTGGTGGCAGGGGTAAAAGTTTTTTTACCCATGCCCTTCCCTGTTTTCCCAGTGGCCCCCGCAGGTCCTGCAGCCCCAGGGCGGCCTCCTGCGTCGGTGGTAGTGGTGGCAGTGGTGGTGGTAGTGGTGGTAGCAGTTGCCTGAGTGGTCGTGGCAGTGTCCTTGGAAGACAATGACCTCTGTGCACTGCCCCTGCTTGCACGTGTTTTACGTGCATTACGTGCAGGTTCCTCGTCCTCGAAGCTACTCGTGCCGTAGTAATGGTAGCTCGGGTCTTTAGCAGCCACTCTCTGCCTTCCACGGCCGCTGACACCACCAGAAGGAGGGCTGGTTGTGTCATCAGGGCGAGAGCGTGAGGGACGTCTAGGCTCCATGACAAGTGCTTGTGTACTGCTTGAGTGAGTGCGGGCCGAGCGTGTGGCGGGGTGGTATCGAGAGTTGCCAAGTTCTACTACAGCCACACCAATTTGTAGCCGCCTGGCTGTAAGCCCGCGGTTTTGGTACACGCTAAAAAACCTGGATTATATAAGGCTTCCCGCAGCGCAACGGTAAAACTCTTATTAGTCTTCCAGCACTTGCCGGGTTAACCTAGCCTAACCAAGAATTGCCTAATCAAAGCTAGCATAACTTAGACTGTTTGCATTTTACAATGTGAATTATAGCTAAATGTTTACCCTAAATATATATACAACATGCAATCATGACAAGAAGTAGGAGATGAATAAAGATTTAATAATAATATAATAATGAGATTAGTAATAGTATATTATCATAATACAAATAATATAGGGGAAGGGTGTGGAAACTACAGAGAAAATGTCTTCTTAGCGTTGTAGGAAAGGTTTATGGTAAGATATTCATAGACAGAGTGAGAGGAGTAACGGAGGGATTGGTGGACGAGGAACAAGCTGGCTTCAGTTAGAGCAAGAGGATGTGTGGACCAGATCTTCTCTTAAGATGCATTGTAGAGACATATCTGGAGAAGGGTAGAGTGGTATAAACGGCTTTCATGGATCTAGAAAACTAAAGAAAGAGTGGAGAGACAAGGAAGATATAAACATATACGGAGTAGGTGGCAAGATGCTGAAAGCAGTACAGAGCATGTATGAGGGTGTAAAGGTGACAGCCAGTGGTGGACGTTATGTGTACGTAATTAGTAACAATCTTGTTTGCTCTTGTGTTCCAAACTTTGACACTTCTGAATGCTCAACTCTCTGGTTTAAGCTATCACTAAATATATCTGTGCATAGACTACAGTAGATCTGGACTTGACACGAAAATGGAACTTTACAGTAAGGGACCAAAAATCGGAGAACGACTCCCAAGTTCGAGGTTCGAACTTAGATCGTTTTCCGCTTTTGGATCCCTTACTGCAAAGTTCCATTTTAGTGTCAAGCTCAGATCTACTGTAATCTATGATCTGTGTTATTTATATCTCCCCTTATTCTACTGACCATCCAACATTCTTTGACTATCTTACTTCTAAAGTGGAAAACATTCTATATATCTTTCCCTTCTCTGAAATTTCTATCTTGGGTGATTTCAATATTCACCGCCACCATTAACTCTCTTCTCATTTCACTGTCCAACCTGGTAAACAAGCCAACATCTTTTCTATGCAAAATTACCTAGAACAGTTAGTTAAGCAACCTACTTGTATCCCGGACCGCCTTGGAGATCAGTAAAACATCCTCGACTTATTCCTAACCTCTAATACTTCTGTTTACACTGTAAGTCTTTTCTTTCTATTAGGATCCTCAAATCACAAACCGCATCTCTGCTACCTGTCCTCCAAACTGTCCTAACTTGGGGCACTTAGGACTTCCTAACTGGCTTAGGGCGCCCTAAGATATGAACAGGTTAGGACAACTTATCTCGTGTCTTAAGTTGTATACTCAAACAAAATTTAGGATGTCCTATCCTGTTCCTAAATGGTTAGGAACTCCTAAATTGTCCTAAATCTTCTAGGGTGCCTATGTTGTTCAGCCAATCACGGGGCTCGTTATATCCCATTGTTTGGGCGGATCAACCAATCACGGGACATTAATCTCAGCTGATCAAAATAAACAAACGCCACTGTGGCAGAGAGAGCTACCCAGCTGTTGTATTACCTTATTTTGTGCTTGTGTATCTATATATATATATATATATATATATATATATATATATATATATATATATATATATATATATATAATAAGCGTGCAATATCCTGTATTTAACCGCTAACAAAAGCCCATTTACATTGTTTATAGTAGGTTTAGGCTATAGGCTATTAGATTCTGCTAGGTTATATTTTCCCATGAACTCAATTTGTGTAAAATAGTTTGCAGCGTATTAGGCTAGGCCTAGTCCAGATTAAGTTAGGATAGGCTATTTTCCCAGAAGTCCCATTTATAGTTTGTCACTAAGTTAGGGTAGGGGAAGGAGTATTTTGCCCCCTGATGGCAATATTATGATGATAATAAGTCATAGGGGATGAGGGGGGGGGGGAGCAAAACCCCCCTTAACCTATTCTTGTATTCCACGGCAGTCAAACTAGACGGGAACGTGATCTTGAGTATGCGAGTAGTTTAAACAAGGCAGGCGATACGCCCGAATTCCTTCCTTACCTAGGGTAGGTTAAAGTAAGTTAGCCACGGTTATTTTTTTTTGGTAAAAGTTGTGATAGCGGGTGTACCGCCCGCTTTGTTTACATAGTCGCACGCTCGCAGTTACAATTGCGTCTAATTTAACTGCTGTTATTTGCCCCTACTGGTAATATAGGCCTATAGTATGAGGATAACATTAAGTCATGGGGGGTGAGAGGGGCAAAGCCCCCTCACTAACTAATTTCTCCATAAATCAAACAAAGTCTATCTATCTATATATATTGCCTGCCGCCATGATCCCCGGAGGGGTGGACACGAACGAACCGCCCCCAACCACCTCTGTCCCCCCTGTGGTGATGGGCTGGTCTATCAGAGTGAGAACTGAGCGATCTCTGCCATACCCATAGCTTACTCTGACTGTTCCTTTTACTTATATATTTTCTAGATCTCAAGTGACGGCGTCTCTTGCGTGGATTGACCTCCTAATCTACCAAGATTGGAAGCCAAAGCGTCACATCTTTCCTTTGCCCCTCAACTTTCTCTTCATAATTGCTGAGGGGCACAGGGCCCTGGGTGGGGCTTTGGTTTCCCGGGCGTTTCCGCGCCCTCCTCAGCTCCCCGCCATGGAGTGGCTTCGGTCACCCAGGCTTTATTGTGGTCGGCAGGGAGGGTTCTGTGGGCGCGCTCGGTTGTGGCCTTGGCCTTGCTCGGGCCTTGGGGCTGTTCGGCCAGGCAGCTTGGGGAAAAACAACAACAACAACAACCTCTGTCCCCAGTCAGTCGACGCCCCTCCTCCCAACCAGCACCGCCTTCATTCATATACTTCCTCACTCCATCCTTCCACCTCTCCTTCGGTCTACCTCTCCCTTTCTGTCTTTCCACCTCGCTCTCGTACACCCTCTTAGTCATTCTCTCGCTTCCCATACGTTCCATATGGACGAACCATCTCAAATTGTTCCTTTTCACACTTTCCAGCACATCTACCTCCACACCGCACCTCCTTCTTACTTCCTCATTCGTCTGTCTATCCCTCCATGTAACTCCGCACGCACTTCTCAAGTAACTCATTTCCACCGCTCTCACTCTTGGTCTGAGTCTCTCCTCGAACGTCCATGCTTCGCTTCCGTAAGTTAGTGTCGAGATTACCACACTGTCATGCAAGGACTTCTTCACTTCCATACTGACCACTCTATTTCTTGTTACTGCTTTCAAAGTTCCTACAACCCTCTTCCCCTGTTGCAACCTCTCCCTCACTTCTTCATCCACAGTCCCATCTTTACTCAACACACTGCCCAGATACTTAAAAGAGCTGACGATCTCCATAGCCTGACCGTTCAACTTCACCTCACACTCTGTGACTTCACCCCTTTCGAAGACCATAACCTTGCTTTTCCCCACATATACCTTCAAATTCCGTTTTTCGCACACTGTTTCAAACTTATTTACCAGACCCTGCAACTCCCATTTATTATCGCTCATTAGAAGTGTGTCATCCACAAACAGCAGTATAAGCAGCTTCCACTCATTTCCCTCCCTTTTCAGCGATACACCAACATCCACTGCTCTTCCTAGTATTTCTTTCATGACTCCATCCATATATACAGGAAACAACCGCAGGGACACCACACACCCCTGTTTCAACCCAACACTCAGGTAAAAGAACTCGCTCTGCTCATTCTCCACACGTACTGCCACCTTTGCACCCTCATACATGCTCTTCACTGCTTTCAGCAACTTGCCATCTACTCCATAAATTCTAAGTACTTTCCACATGCCTTCTCTATCCACTCTGTCATAGGCCTTCTCCAAGTCCATAAAGGCAACATACACCTTTTGTTGCTTCTCCAGATATTTCTCCACATTATAATTCAGGGTAAAAATCTGATCTACACATCCTCTTCCCTTCTTAAAACCTCCCTGCTCTTCGCCTATCCATTTCTCCGTTCTCACTCTCACTCTGTCAATCACTACCCTACTGTACACCTTCCCTACTACGCTTAAAAGACATATTCCTCGGTGGTTACCACACACTCCTCTTTCCCCTTTGCCCTTATATAGGGGAATATTATGCCAGTCTTCCAGTCATTGGGTGCATTCCCCTTCTCCCATGCTAGTTTGCACATTTTCCATACCCATTCGATCACTATCTCACCACCATACCTCAACATTTCCCCACTCACTTCATCTGTTCCTGGTGCTTTCCCCAACTTCACTCTTTTCATAGCTTCCCACACTTCTGACCTCCTGATCCCCACCTCCTCCTCCACTCCTTCTCTTCTCCCTCCCATACCATATCCAACTATGTTTGCTGGCTCTTCATTCCTTACATTTAGCAACTCATTGAAGTACTCCCTCCATCTTTCAACTCTCTCTTGCTTCTCGGCTAGCATTCTCCCATTCTTATCTTTCACACCCTTACTGTTTCCCGTGCTACCTTCCCTAACTGTCTTGACTTCTTTCCAGAACAGTTTCTTACACTCCCTCCATTTTACACTCAGATTCCTTCCAAATTCCTCATCTACTCTTCTCTTACTTTCCTTCACTACTCTCTTCACCACTCTCTTTCTCTCCACGTACCTCACTCGTTTTTGCCTCTCCAAATCATCATTCCCTCTACTACCCAACCACTCTCTATACGCTTTCTTTTTGTCTTCCTCAGCTATTTTTACATCTTCTGTCCACCATGCTGTACCTTTCACTCCCCTCCCTCTTCTCCTCACTCCACACACCTCCTCACATGCTGCACAGATCTCTTCCTTAAACACCTTGCTTATCTCCTCCACTTCCTCCATATCTTTCAGGTCGAACCACCTAGTCGTCTTTCTACTGCTCTCCTTTACTCTTCCCTGATTTCTTCCTCCTGTAGCCTCTCCACCCTCCTCACCATTCCCCCTTCCTCTCGCCTCCCTCCAGCTCTCCTTACCCACTTCTTTTGTATCCTAACCTTAGCTACTACTACATAATGATCAGGAAGACCCCCTCCAATACCCCTCTATACACCCTAGCATCTATCACAGATTTCTTCATTCTTTCATTCACACATATATAATCAATCAGTGACTTTCGTTCCACCACTGTCTTATCCTTCATCGTCCACACCTGTGTATCATTCTGTGTCGGAAGAAGGTGTTGGCTATCCACAGCCTCCTCCCCACACATACGTCCACAAGTGCACTACCATTCCCATTCACCTCTGATGGTAACCCCCACCCTCCCACCACTCCATCAACTTTCCTATCACCCACTTTACCATTCTATTGCACTAGACATATCGAAAGCCTTCGATAGAGTCTGGCATAAATCTTTAATTTCTAAACTACCCTCCTTCGGTTTCTATCCCTCCATATGTGCCTTTGTCTCCAATTTCCTTTCCGGCCGTTCCATAGCCGCGGTTGTGGACGGCCATTGTTCACTTCCTCACCCTATAAACTCCGGTGTTCCTCAGGGCTCTGTCCTATCTCCTATTCTCTTTCTAATTTTTATAAATGATCTCCTTAACTGTACCTTAATTCCTATCCATTCATACGCAGACGACTCAACCTTGCACTACTCCATTAGTTTTTCAGAACGCCCCAGCCAGCAATCCCTCAACGACAAACGTAATGAAGCCATAGTACTCTTAAATTCTGATCTAATACTATTTCCAATTGGGGCAGAGAAAACCTTGTTAACTTTAATGCTTCCAAAACCCAATTTCTCCATCTATCTACCCGTCAGGATCTCCCAGCGGACTATCCCTTATTCTTCAACAATACAAAAATCAACCCTTCATCTTCTCTCAATATTCTTGGTGTCTCTTTTTCTTCTGCTCTCATTTGGAAGGACCATATTACCAGTCTTGCTAAGGCAGCCTCCCAGAAGCTGGGTGTGCTCAACCGCCTTAGGGGGTTCTTTTCCCCTGCACAGCTTCTTGCTCTGTACAGGGGCATAGTGCGCCCTTGTATTGAGTATTGTTCACGTGTGTGGGGAGGTTCCTCTCACACCGCTCTCCTATACAAAATTGAAAGGAAGGCCTTTCGTATCATTAACTCCCGTCCACTCACCAACTCTCTGCAATCTCTCTCTCTCCGCCGCAATGTTGCATCTCTCTCGCTATTCTATCGCTACTATAATAATCAGTGTTCCTCAGAGCTATCCCAGTCCATACCACCTCCTTTACGTAGGGCACGTGGTACCCGTCTTGCAAATCAATCCCACCCCTACTCTGTGCAACTCTCCAACCCAAGATTGAAACGTTACTCCCAAACTTTCTTCTACTCAACAGCTGAGCTCGGGAACTCTCTCCCAGAATCAGTCTTTCCCTCTTCCTATGACTTAAATTGCTTCAAACTCTGTGTGTCCAGGCATTTTGGCTCGAACGTCCCTTGATTTTGGCCCTGTCACTCTTTCAACTATGGGGGAGGCACTCGCTATAGGCAGTTATGCCTTTTGCCTCCCTCAATCACATAGAAAAAAAAAAGAAAAACAAAATTCATATCCCCATTCAGAAATATTCTTTCGTTCTTGTCAAACTTATCCAGGCACGCCTCCACATTCACCCAGAACTCCTCTTTCTCTCTTACAAGTTTATCCTCTGTCGGAGCATACACACACACAATCACCCACGTTTGAATTCCTACTTTCATTCTCACCCACACAATCCATGATCCCAAAGTTAAATGTATCAAACAGTCTCTCTAGGCCAAAACACCATGCTGTATATATTATTTATATGTTCTTTTTTTAATACCATATTTCCCGATCTTCATAGGCTAGGCCTATTAGTCCTCCCCACTAGGCTAGTAGGTTTGTATTTTAATATTCTTGGAAAATAGATAAAAATGCATGCAATTGCATAATGAAACAACTAACTCATTATTAGAATTGTAAAAGGTAGTCTAAATAAAGATTGTAAATTAAATATATATATAGGCTAAGCCTAATTTGACCTAGGGTAAACTCAATATCCACCACCCAAAAGGCCAAAATCCCAGGGTGTGAAGTTACCAATAGCCTATGCTACTTCAAAAAGGTCATGAGCCCCAAATCCAGTATATTGAGTACATATTACACAAGTAATTCCATTAATGCAAGGGGTAATCAAGTAAAATCACAGAATCATAAGCTTGGAGAGTATCCTTTTATTTGTCTGTTTACATACATTCTCTCAAACCTTAAAAAGCGACCAAAACGGTACAAGACCACTAGTTCCATTACAAAATGTCATGCTGTAACCATTCATTACACCAGTTATTTCCATAGCCTCTTTAAATGACGATTAAAATAGGCTAGATTCACTTTGAGGCCGGCCATATTTAATCCACACCGAGGCTCAGCCAATGTTTGGAGGTACACTCTAAATAACGGCTCCCACTATAAATTTGTTCCGCTGTTGAGTGGCCTAAGTCGTGTTAGAGTAGCCCCCGACCTACCCTAAGTCAGGACATCCTAACTTTTCACAAAATGGCTGCCCAAATTTTCTGAGTATGCCGTCTTAACTTGTTTTGAGTATAGCGTCATAAGCGTACTGGAGCAGTTAGGGCGCCCTAAGTGAGATAGGACGAGATAGGATGTCCTAAATAGTATTGAGTATCCGGCCCCAGGCGCACAAGGAGTATTTAATAAGGAATAACCACTGGGACCTTTTACCTATAATATTATGCTCCACAGAGTGCTGCTACCTCTAGTTCGTGCGAGGAAATAATAAGTTTCTCCTCTTTCCTTCTATTCTCTTTGGCCAAGAAGAAGGCAAGGAATGAACATAAAAAAAGCCAAACAAACTAATAATATTACCTAAGTCAAATGTAGCGGTTAATGCATCACATGTTATGAAGGAAGCAAGAGTCGAACATTTTGAATAGGAAATGTAACCATTGATAGTATTGTGAAAAAAGTAAATAAACGCAAAAATGACAACAGCGAAGCAGGTGTATACAAAATACCATGTGCCACATGTAATAAAGTATATATAGGCGAAACGTACCGATGCCTACAGAAAAGAATAAAAGAACATGAAACCGATATGCAGACATTTAGGTTAAGCAACGCCATGGTAATTCATAGACTAGATACCGGCCACAGAATGAAATATAATGAAGCTAGACTGATAAAATGTGAATAAAATACTGTTAAACCTAGATGCTTTGAATCAGCTCATATCTAATGATACTATGAACTTAAATAAAGGTTTCTTTTCACTAGCCAAACCACTTGCATATTTATTAACGAGTCGAAAACCAGACTAAACTATTTGAACATTAATTTCATGTTGTTATTTTTGTGTTGTTTCCTTTTGGTAAAAGATAATATATTTTGTTGACTGTACTCCCCTATGTTATTCCTTAAGAAACCTACACGGCGAAACGGTGAATAAACTGGGTGCCTGCTCTGCAATTGTGTCTTAATTCCTATCCCACATTGAAGTATTTGCGAAGTTAGAAATGCTAGGGATAAAGGGAAATATTCATCTATCTATCTATCTATTGCCCGACGCCGTGATTCCCGAAGGGGTGGCCACGACCGAACCGCCCCCATGCACCTCTGTCCCCAGTCAGTCGACGCCCTAACCCCCCCCCCCCCCCCCCAACCAGCACCGCCTTCGTTCATATACTTCCTCACTCCATCTTTCCACCTCTCTTTCGGTCTACCTCTCCCTCTCTGTCCCTCAATCAATGAATTAAAAGTTGGCTTACAAGACAGCAAGCAAAGAGCTGTTATTAATGGAATAGAATCCAAATGAATACCTGTTACCAGTGGTGTGCTTCAAGCGTAGGGCCTTGGACGGTTTTGTTTTTCTATCTATATAAATTATATTGACATCAAAATGCGTATTTGATGAACATGGTGATGGTTGTCGTGGGTTGAAAGGCTGATATTCGGTGCCGGGACTTTTAGGTTGAGGTCCGTCCCCTTATGAGCCCATGCAGACCTTAAAGTACCAGGTGTGGTGGTAGCGGCTGGCGGCGTACTTCTTGACCCGGCAGTTGTGTTTGTCGAGTTGGAATTATTGCTTGATTCAGCTAGGGTTGGTCGAGGTAGTGGTATTTGACGATTTTTCTAATTACCTGGTAGTTGGCCTAATTGTAGGTCGATCATATCGAGCCGGTGGTCGTGATAGGCGGTGAGAACTGGTTATTGTAGCTGAGGTACAGGTAGTGGAGGTATTTTTATTTGATTTGCTTGATTCTGCTGATGTGGTAGAAGTCGTGCTAGGCATTGTAGGTGGCGAGGTGGAGGTAGATAGACATGTTGGTAGAGGTGGCGTTGATTTAGTGGCACTGATGATATTTTTTTTTATTTTTTTTTATTTTTTTAATTGAGGTAAATTTCTGCTTAGTAGTTACGGTGAGTGGTCTGGAAGGTCTAGGTGGTGGCGTTGGAGGTGTTTGTTGGCATGTGACAAGCAGTCTTTTAGTGAGGTTAGGGAGGGGTGATGGGAGAGTGAGGGGTGAAGTGGTGATGGATACGACGATTGTTATTGATTGTGTGGTCAGCCGTAGGCAAGGGGAGAGCTGGATAGGAGGGATTGGGATGAGAGTTGAGGATGGGATCAGGTTGGGTGAGAATATTTGGCAATATTTATATGGTACTATACGGGCGGTTTGAGGTCGAAAGTTATTATGTTCGTTGAATTCGGGCAGTTGTTTCGGTAGAGGTTTGTTGCTAGGGGGTGACGAGCTTATTTCGCGATCTGTTTCATTGGTAAAGTCTATTTGAGAGCTTTGAAGTTCTGACTTAACACCTACGGTGCGGGTATATTTCCGCCTATTTTTGCCATATTAGGGCTCATTCAGGCACTCCTGATTGATTAACCCTTAATTAGCGGCGAGCAACATAAGTCGAGTTAAATAAAGCTGGACTATGTGGCGGTGCTCGACATAGGTCGAGTGGCAATTTCAGCACGTAATGTTGCTGAGAGAGAGAGACAAGTGGTGGCAGGAGAGTAGCGAGCGTATGACTGCTCCAGACCACCGCGGCGAACCTACTGACACGAATCTCACCTCCCTCCTCCCTCTCTCACTCGCTATATAAGGAATTGTATGGGGAAAGTGCCTAATTACATGCTTTTTGCACTCGCGTTGCACGGTTATTGCAAGAAAACTAGCCATCATAAAAGGATCGTTATGGTGTCATTCGAAAGCTCTGTTTATGCCCTTTCAGGGATAGATACTTGTTTTACGTTCTGGGTCTTATTTAGGCATGAAAATGATCATGTAAACAGCCCTATTTTGGCTAAAAACACCCCGCTGGGCGGTACATATAAATAAACCGCATAGGCCGCTCTTAAGGTGTTAAGTAAGTATCTGAATTAAATTAAATGTATTCAGCCAAAATCTAGCAGAAAATAGCTTCAAAATGACACCAAAACAAGCCTCGTAGCTTGTGGGCTTCACCCGCAGCGCTATATCTCGCGAGATCATGGCTCAGAGTCCTCAGTGCTGCGGCCGGCTGGCTGGGGGAAGGACATATGGCCTGTCGTGCTCCTGCTCCCTCGCACTTGATTCTACAGGCTTTAAGAGGCTTTAAAAGCCTGTAAATTGGCATGGCGTTCCAGAACGTCCCGCAGCCAATGGGTTAATTCAGGCGCCTACCGGTTTATAACGACGAAAATGACGTTTGCAACAGCCTCTCGATTCACCGTCGGAATTAAACGTGATAACAATTATTGATAAGTTATTGAACTTTATAACAATTTGGTATGTGGGAGATCGTGAAGGGGCCTGAATAATAATAATAATAGTCTGATTACTTATATAGTGCCCTTATCTCCGAGGATTCACAAGCGCTTGCGCTTCTTTAATCAACCAGAGACCATTACCCATCAAGATGTCTCTGTGGAATTTGTAATGGGGTTTCCCTGAAAACTCATTCATGTGGCGTGGCGTAATGCCGTATTCTCTTGGGCAGGTGTTCATTCCCCTTTCTGCTATCTTTAATTGAGCTGGCCAATCGTCGGTGTTGAGGGGGACTAGTCCGGTGCATAGCTGGTTGGCGAAGCTACGGTGGCTGCGTTCATGGACTGATTTACCTTTTGGCCAGTATGGGGATGAATGGGAGATTTTGTATCCAAATAGTTTGGATAGTTATTCCCATACCTGTCCAGAATATATGGCCAGTGGTAGGCCAAAATAGGGAAAGGCATCGCTTAACAGGGCTTCTGTTACTGCCAAGGGAATATGTTCTTTGGCTGAACACGCTATTATAAATTTAGAATAAGTGTCGACGAAAGTGTTTCCTGGCAGATTTAGATGGAATAGGACCCATTACGTCCATGGTTATTACAGTTTCCCTGGTTTTGAGGTATAAAGTTGTCCTGAGGGGCCTGGGGTTCTGGTGATATCCTTGCCCACAGTGCAGGTCCTACATGCTTCTACAATTTTCCTGGCTCTTTCAGATGGCTTATTGGTCCAGTAAATGTTATTGATAGTCTGGATGAGTTTCTTTTTGGCCTAATTGGATGCTGTTTTATTCATGGAAAGTGAGCATGACGCATTCAGCTTCTACCGGGTCAGTCACGAATCACGATGTGTCCGGATGAAGTGTACAGGTGATCGTCCACTCTCTCTAGGTAGGTGAAAATGATTGTGAGTATCCAGTCAGGCTACCGCTGGGCAGTCTTTTGTTGTAGCGGAGTCTGTTGAGCTGATGTGAGTCTGTGGATGGGTAACCACGACAATGGGTCTGCACGATGTTGACTATCAAGGCGTTATTGATCATGGACTTCCTCAGCCACTGCAGAGATTGATGATCCGGAATGATGCTGACGTAGGCGCCGAGCAGGTAAGCTCTGAAGTTGCAATGCCCAGATCATGCCTAAGCACTCATGTTTTGTAGCTACATAGTTGACTTCTGAAGAGGTTAAGGTTCATCTAGCACAACCTACCAGGTATTCCTTGCCCATCTGGTTTAGCTGAGAACAGCTCCTATTCCCACTATTGAGACATTTGTATACATCAGGAATGGTTGAGTGTAATCCGGAAAAGCTATTTCGGGTGCATCAACGAGATGTCGTTTGAGGAGGTTGAAGGGGTTCAGGTATTCAAGTGTCCACTGGAAAAGTCTTGGAAGGGCTTGGAAATTTTAGCAAACTTCTTGACGAACCTTCAGTAATATGATGCGAGGCCTAGAAATGATTGTATTCCTTTGACAGTTATAGGAGGAAGAATATTAGCGATGGGCTGCAATTTTTTTAGGTCAGGTGTCATGCTTTTAGCCGAGATAGTGTGTCCTAGATAGTCTAACGAATCCCGGCCAATGATTCATTTAGTGGGCTTGAGTTTTGCTCCTGTTTCCCTGATGTATTGGAAGACTTGCCATAGCCGTTGCAGATGTTATGGCCAGGTACAGCGAGGACAATCACGTCGTCCAAATATGCTAGGCTCGTTTCCTACGTCAACCCGCTAAGGACAGGATCCATTAAGTGAAAAAATATGGTAGGACCGTTGTACAACCCGAAAGGCAACTCATTAAACTTAATCAGTCTCCGCCCACTAGTTGAGAAGGCCGCTTTCTGTTGGTGTTCTATTTGCAGGACTTGCCAATATCTGGCGTGAAGGTCTAGGTGTGGAACCATTTGGAGCCAAATAGGGAGTCATTGATTCTTGGCAGGGTTGATGCATCTTTGATGGTAACGTCTTTAAACGGGAATAATCAACGCAAAATCGGATAGACCCATCTTTCTTCTTTACTAGCACGACTGGTCGATGACGGGATGAATTCAGTGGTTAGCATTTCTTCAACTTTACCATATTTTTCTTGTCTTTGTATGGGATTATTTTCTGTGGGAGGGTTATTGTAAGGGAGGGCCGGTGGTGAAAATGTGATGGTCCAACGCATGTGTGTCCTCGGAGCTTTGGGTGAAGTTTTCTTTATATTCCAGGAGTAGTTTGGATATTTGCAAACAGGAGTATGGAGAGGCTATTCACGCTATGTAGGCAAGGAGATGCTGTAGGTGTTCTATGTCTTCATTTATCTCTTTCATTCTCTTCATTTTCATCTGCCAGCGCTCTCCTTGTCTTCTTCCTCTGTTTTGTTCTCACATAACTGGAAAATATTTATGGTTACCATTCCTTATTTTTCTAGCATTTGTTTTTGTTCTATGTGAGTGAGGGAGACAAAAGGCAGAACTGCCTGTATCGAGTGCCTCCCCTAGAGTTGAAAGTGTGACAGGGCCAAAATCAAGGGATGCGTTCTAGCCAAAATGCCTGGACACACGGAGCTTGAAGCAATTTAAGTCATAAGAAGAGGGAAAGACTGATTCTGGGAGAGAGTTCCAGAGCATACCTTCAAGTATCTCTAATATGAAAATTAGGTCAGTTTATATAATAGCAGGTCTTGCTTTCAAGTGATGACTTTTTATATATTTATATATGTCTCAACCTCGGGACTGTAGACAGTATAGTAGCCTGTAACCCATGCGATGCCCCAAGATTATCGACTGAAGCTTCGAGATGTTGGGTGATTCATATGTGTCGCACTAGATGTTCACAGTGGAGCTTCAAGGTGTTGATTGCTTTCTTTCTGCCATACTAGTAGATGAAAACAACTTATATATAAACGTCCCTTGAATTGGAGAGAGCAACTATACAGTTGTTAATAGCATCATAGAATATGGTCAAGCATCTCTTATGCTAAGAATTGGTGACGATATAAGGGGTATTTTCTTTACATTTTGGTGTAGCCAGGATACATGTAGAACAGCAGGAACGATTAGATCACCTCAGAAAAATCCCTGACGTTTGGTGAGGACTCGATCTGAGGTCCACCACGCTACCCAACTTGAAGATAGGTGGTGGTATGTGCATTTCAACTACCAAATCTGTATTTACCTTCATTGATCAGTAAGCTGCAACACGACTATCCCTTACTCTTCAACAATACACATATCAACCCTTCAAATTCTCTCTATATTCTTAATGTTTCTCTTTCTTCTAACCTTTCTTGAAAAAATCATATTACCACTATTGTTAAGAAGTTGGATGTGCTCAACCATTTCAGTGAGTTCTTCACCCGCCACAGCTTCTGCTCTGTACAGGGGCACAGTGCGTGCATGTATCGAATATTGTTTGCATGTGTGGTGAGGTTCCACCCATACAGCACTTCTCAAAAGGGTAGATTCAAAAGCATTACGTCTGTTCAACTCACCTTCTCTTACTAATTCCCTAAAATCTCTCTCTATGCGCTGCAATGGTACATCTCTCATTCTTCTACTACTATTAGAATTATTAGTGTTCTTCAGAGCTTTCTCAATGTATTCTTCCTACCTTACGGAGAGCGGGGGCACCCGCCTTTCAACACATTCCCATCCCTATTCCGTCCAACTCTTTAACCCAAGATTGAACCCATTTGCCCAGTTTTCTTTTCTTCTTAAAAAGTAGCTCTAGAGCTGTCTCCCTCAATCTGTCTTTCCATCATATTATGACTTAAAATTGTTGAAGCTCCATGTGTCCAGACACTTTGAATCTAACGTGCATTATATTTGGTTCCTTATCCCTCTTAGAACTTTGGGGGGCGGAGGTCAGGGGTGGGGGACGTTTGGTACAGGCAGGTTTGCCTTTTGTCTCCCTCATACACATAGGAAAGTTTATATTTGTTTTCTTTGTGGATGGGGGAGACGAAAGGCACAACTGCCTGTGACGAGTGCCTCCCCCAGAGTTGAAAGAGTGACAGGGCTAAAATCAAGGAATGTTCGAGCCAAAATGTCTGGACACACGGAGTTTGAAGCAATTTAAGTCATAGGATGAGGGAAAGATGGATTCAGGGAGAGAGTTCCAGAGCTTAGCTGTTGAATAGAATAAAGATTGGGAGTATCGTTTCACTCTTGAGTTGGAGAGTTCCACAGAGTAGGGGTGGGATTTTGTTGCAAGACAGGTGCTACGTACCCTACGTAAAGGAGGTGATACACACTGAGAGAGCTCTAAGGAACACTAATTGTTATAGTAGCGATATAATAGCGATATATATATATATATATATATATATATATATATTAAGCCCACCTTGGGCACCCACGAATTCTCCTCCAACCTATTATGTTTCTAAGGTATTGTGTATATTTTAGCCTACAATATCTACACGTAGTTCACTTATGGTTTAGCTGTTGCTGTTGTTTGTGTTTGTTTCTATCTCTTTTTTCGCGATTTCTAACTTTTTATGTTTTTCTAAATTATTATTAAAATATATTTGCTTTAAATGTCAACATAATTTATTAATACATTTATTTCTTATTGCTTTAGGTCTGATGATGACATAATTATGTTAATGTCGAAACGTTACCGGTACCAGAATAAAGATGTTCGTGTTCACCTTGGTGTTGCTTGCCCTTATAAGACTCCGCTTCCCCCGAGGAGAATCTATTGCCACTACTATATATATATATATATATATATTATATATATATATATATATATATATCGAAAAGAGGGATAGAGAAGCAGGCACAGAAGGAGAACCTTGGCAATTTAATGCATTGTACAACATATAAATAGATACACAAACTAAAGTATACGGCACTAAACAACAAAGTATACGGCACTAAACAACAAAGTATACGGCACTAAACAACAAAGTATACGGCACTAAATAACAAAGTATACGGCACTAAACAACAAAGTATACGGCACTAAACAACAAAGTATACGGCACTAAACAACAAAGTATACGGCACTAAACAACAAAGTATACGGCACTAAACAACAAAGTATACGGCACTAAACAACAAAGTATACGGCACTAAACAACAAAGTATACGGCACTAAACAACAAAGTATACGGCACTAAACAACAAAGTATACGGCACTAAACAACAAAGTATACGGCACTAAACAACAAAGTATACGGCACTAAACAACAAAGTATACGGCACTAAACAACAAAGTATACGGCACTAAACAACAAAGTATACGGCACTAAACAACAAAGTATACGGCACTAAACAACAAAGTATGAGAACACGAATATTTTTCAACATTCAAATATTTGCACAGGGCCAGTAGTATGAGGAGGAGGCTGGAGGTGGGACTGAAGAGTCCAGCGATAATGAAAAACTAACACTGGGCATTTGTAGTGGGAGAGAGAATGAAGGGAGAGAGGGAGGGAGAGAGCAGTGATTAGAGCGACGAGGGATAGAGAAGCTAGAGGCGAGAAGGTACAATGGAGTACAAAGAAATCAAGCAACAACAGGACAAGCAACCACTCAAGGCTGCTTGCCCTCCAAAACACTGACGATCAAGTGTCCAAACAGTAGTTTAGAGTGAATAAGGGACAAATGGAAAGTGAAGACTACCCTGGGACAAATTTCGATGGCAGAATTAGGAGGTGTTAGTAGGGGACAGTTGTTAGTAATATAATAAAGGGAAAAAACACTTTATTCATTTACAAATGCAGTCAGTCGTGGATTTAAGGCAAGGTTTTTGTCTAGGCGAAATTTAAAAGAATCAACCGTGCTGCAGTCTATGACATCTTGGGGAAGCCCCTTCCACAAGTTAACAACTCATTCACAAGTTGACAACTCGATTGAAGAAGAGATTTACCAATAATGTTGCAACCGTTCGTTCCCCCGAGTGTAATTTGATTGGTCGATAGTGATATATTTATTACAGTTCATATTGTCGATGCCTTTAATAATTTTGAACACTTGAATTAAGTCGCCCCTTAATCTGTGATGGGTTAAGGGTAATAAATTTAATTTTCTAAGACACTATTAGTACAGTTTGTTCTTTAGGCCAGGTATAATTTTGGTAACTCTCCGTTGAACTCGTTCTAGCTTGTCTATATATATGTTTGGTAGTAAGGGCACCAGGATTGAATGCAATAATCCTGGAGAGGGCGAACTAAGGAATTGTAAAGAGTTAGGATTACATCTTTGGATTTATGCTCAAATGACCTGCCTATAAAGCCAATTATTGTGTTTGCCTTCTTAACAACTCCTGAACATTGTTGACTCGGTTTTAGATCACTAGATATTGTTACTCTCAAATCAGTTTATCTGTCAACACTCTTAAGCTGGGTGCCATTCATTTAATAGTTTGCCTTCTCATTTCGGTTTCCGATATGGAGTACTTACATTTATCCACATTGAAACACATTTGCCAAATTTGAGCCCAATGTGACAACTTGTCTAGATTATATTGCATATCTCCAACATGTTCATTTGAGAGTACGCTATTTGCAATTTTTGAATCGTCAGCAAACTTTGAGGTTGTACAGGTGAGACCCTCATCTATGTCGTTGATGTAAACTAGAAAGAGAACTGGCCCCAGTAGCGATCCCTGGGGCGCCCTGCTACTTACATTGATCCATTTGGATGCTTTCCTGTTTATGGCTACTCTTTGCTTTCTGTTACTGAGCCAATTTCCTAACCATTTCAACACACTGTCTTGCACTTTTAGTTTTATCAATAAACGTTTGTGGCGAACTTTGTCAAAGGCCTTTTGAAAATCAAGGTATATAATATCTACAGCTTTATTCTCCTCATATAGGTTGAGGATATCGTGGAAGAAGTCTGAGATGAGTGCAGGAGCGTTAATAATGAAAACCGTGTTGAGTACTAAAGGTACTCAACCTTTAAATGATTTACGAGTTTGTCTCTTATGAGTGTTTCTACCATTTTACATACAACTGAGGTTAAGCTAATTGGACGATAGTTACTAGGTAAGGATTTGCTGCCTTTTTAGAATAAAGGTGTTACATTGGCTAGCTTCCACTGATCAAGCATAGTCCCAGACTGTAAGGATTTATTGAATAGCACTGTCAGTGTTTTTGAGAGCTCATACTTAGCTTCCTTTAGAACTTGAGGCGAGATCGTATCAGGTCCAGGCGATTTATTTACCTTGAGTTTATCTAAATATTTCAAAATTTCTCTCTGTAATGCTTAGTACGTCAGAATTATCTATCTGAACCGGCGATGCTGTAGGGATATTACTAAGGTCTTCTGTTGTGAAAACTGATGCAAAGGAGGTGTTAAGAGTGTTACTAATTTTTGCTTCATCTTTAGTGTAATCTCCTTTCTCATCGGCTAACGGTCCAATCGTTGAAGTCACTACTTTCTTCTTCCTGATGTAAATATAAAATTATTTCGAGTTAGTCTTACTTTGAGTTACAACATGTAATTCTATTGTGTTTTTACTTTGTTTGATTAACTTAGATCTACAAATATCACATTATTTCCATGGGTGTCAGAGATTTTTAAATTATTATGAGCATTCTTTTTTGAAAGCAGACAATCCGCAATGTCTTTATTCCACCACTTAGTCCTATTATTATGTACTGATCTTCGTGTTTTATTGGTATACACTCATATACTGTATTCGTATAAGTGGAGGTGAAAATGTCCATGATTGGTTTAGATCATCATTGTTAATCATAAAACTCCAGTCGATTTCCTTGAGAATTGCTCTAAGTTTACGGAAGTTTTCTCTCTTGAAATTTGGGACCTTGTCTTTGCTGGTATTGAGTTCGTTGCTATTGAATTTTAGATGGAAAGTGATTGTACGATGGTCACTATTACTGAATTCATCACCAACATTAATTTTTTGTATTAATTCTTCTTTTGTTGCAAGTACAAGGTCAAGAACATTATTACCACGGGTCAGCGATCGAACAAATTGATAGAGCGAACTCTCTTGCAAATTCGCATACAAATCATGTCCGGAGTGTGAAGTAAGAGTATCGTCCCACTTGGTCAAAGGTAAATTAAAGTCACCAAAAATGACTGTCTTGTGAGTTACTTACATCTGCAATTTGCTCGTAAATTTCTCAAACATTACATAACCGGGAAGTGAATATTATGCTAGAAAGTTTGTCTTTTGTATTGAGCCAAGATTCTGTTATGCCATTTATGTCATAATTTTCTGTAAACCTTAGTTCCTCTACATCTGAAAATTTATTGCGTATGCTATGAGCGTTTGCATACAAAACCTATAATGTTGTGGTTTTAGAACTCGCGGAATGCTCTTTAATAAAATGTTTGGTTCTGGTCGGATCTACATTAACGTTCATGGCTGTCCTTGGTCCTCATCCCTGGCGGTTTTGGATTTGGGTCTGTTGATGGAGCTTTACCCAAATTTGTGGTTCTTAACGGATTAGCATTTAAGTCCTTCGCAGGTCGCTGTCTTCGATCCTCCTTCCTGGTTGTTGTGTGTTGAGTCGATTTCTTCTCCGAAAATCCTTCACCACATCATTGAGAAAACGTCCAAAATGTAC
Source organism: Paralithodes platypus (assembly GCA_032716605.1). Taxonomy (NCBI): domain Eukaryota; kingdom Metazoa; phylum Arthropoda; class Malacostraca; order Decapoda; family Lithodidae; genus Paralithodes; species Paralithodes platypus. Next base: position 20,918,335 of record CM064542.1, on the reverse strand, counting down.
TGCTCCCACCTGGTTCAGATGAATTCCATCGTCCGAAAACCAATAGTCATTGTAGTAAAAACCTGCAGAGGTTAGCTAGACGACGATTTGTGCTGGTGGCTATGTTGTAAAATCGGCTCTCTACACCAAGCCGGTGGACGATTTCTGAGACAAAAGAGAACTTGGCAGGAATGAACCCCAGGAAAGGGACCTACTGTAGGACACGAAGTGATGGAGAGATTTATATAGATACACTGGCCACACAGATCTTACGATCCCTACAAAGTAGCCAGGACTTAACCCTAGTAGAGATACCCACCGCAAGAGAAAGAGAAAGTGGAAGGAAAGGATTGCAAAGATGAAGGCTCTCTCCCCACCCTCCGCCAATTTGCCTTACATGGAAACTAGAAGTGCAGGGTTTGGAAAATGCCTGAAGGAAATTATAGAATAGTTAGAAATGGAAAGGATATGTGATAAATACCTTCCCCTTTTTAGTCTTGTTTCTTCTGCTCTCTTTAACCGAAAACGGGGTTCATTCCCGTCAAGTTCTCTTGCCAGTAATAATTTTCTGCTCCAGACCAACTTCTCTTGTATGAGTCTAACTTTGTTTTCTATCTATCTATCTATTTACTCAGGCCCAATCCCCACTTTTCTTATTTTTATTTTATTTTATATTATTTTATTATTATTATTTTTTTTTTTGGGGGGTGGGGGGCCGACTCAAGACAGAGCAAGAACAGGGACAACACAACTCACAACAGAAAACAACGAACACACAAAAACAAAACACAAATTCACACACATTTAGGTCATTCAGGAGAAGACCCAGAGACCAGGGTCACCAAGGTCCCTCCAGCACTGCCCCGGCCCCCCGGAGAGGTTCCGATCTCAGCAGACAGACATGCAGCGAAGCCCTACCACCACAAGTCCGCCCACCACACTTCCAGGCGCACCCTTCATATTAATCGTCTCCCCGGGTCAGGCGCCTGATGGACTATTATCTAGTCCAACTTGCGCCTGACCCCTTCCCCTAAATGACCACGTGTTCCGTGGTCTAAATTACCGCTTCTCTTGCCTGATCTATAGTCATTCCTCTATCATCTAAAGCTTGCCTTACACAGTCTCTCCATCTCAATGGGGGTCTTCCTGCCCTTCTATCTTCCCTTGTATCTGACTCACATATTCTCTTTGTAAGCCTTTCATCTTCCATTCGTTCAACATGGCCATACCAGCGCAGCACCCTTCTGTCCACTCTGGCTGACAAATGTTCCTGCTGCCCCACTCTCCTATGTATCTCTTCATTCCTCAATCTGTCTCTACGAGTAACTCCACACATACTTCTCAAGCAGCTCATCTCCATCACATCCAGCTTTCTTCTCTCCTTTTTCTTCAGAGCCGATGTCTCAGCCCCATACATCACTGTTGGCACAACAATTCCTTGATACATTGCACTTTTTACTTTCATTCCGAGATTTCTCGTCTTCCACATACTTCCCATTGCTCCGAAAACCTTCATTCCTTCACACACTCTCTGTTTTACCTCCATTTCCATACCTCCACTCCTGCTTATTGTTCCTCCTAGATATTTAAAATACTCTACTTGTTCCAATATATCCCCATCCAGCCTCACATCTAGATTCACCCTAAGATCACCCCTATTACACACCATTACTTTACTTTTATTGACGTTAACCTTCAGTTTCCTCCTTCCACAAACAACACGAAACCCTTTGACTACACGCTGCAGTTTCTCCTCAGAATCCGCCTCCACTTTTTTTTAAGTGTGTATATTGAGCTACTGTCTATAACTTCATTAGGGAGCATATCTCACTCACCAAATTTTCTATGGGTGAAGATGTTTATAGTTGTGTCTATGTATGCTGTCATGACTATTATTTTTACATGGCTTCCCTCTTTTCGAACTCGCTTTGGCTATCTTAAATATATTACTGGAATTTATGTTTCCAAATCCTTTTAGAATCTTAACACTCAAGCTGCGGCGCCCGACATATGTCGGGCAAGAGAACAATGGACTATTGTCCGGTGCCCGACAATAGTTGGGCGGGATTTTGAGCACATTATCGGCTCTGAGAGAGAGTCCACGCGTTGGCAGGATGATAGGCGGGCTCTGACCGTCCGGCCCAACCACAGAACCGCGACTGACAGCCCCACTGCAACATTCCACAGCCACTGTCTCGCGAGACCAGGAAAAAACCAAGGAAATTACCTTATTTAGGGATTTTTCACCTCCGGTTACGCAATTGCTACAGGATAACCCGTGGTCGTACAAGGATGATTCAGGTGTCATTGGAAAGGTCTATTATCGCCCTTTCATGGATACATAATTTTATTACGCTCTGGCTCTTGTTTATACATGAAAAAGAGCATGGAATGATGTTCGTTTAGGGTAAATATGCCCGCCAGGCAGGTAGTAGAAGCTACAAACATCCCCGTCGATAAGGGGTCAAAATAATCTATCAGTTGCCCCCTTATTCTCCGTTTCTTAAGTGAAAACAGATCGAGTTTTCTTAATCTCTCATTGTATGGTTTATTACTAAGGGATGGGATCAATTGTGTTGCTTTTACGCAGAATGGATTCAAGTTTTTCTATGTTTAATAAATTAGAGACCAAAGCTGCACAGCATACTCCAGATGCGGCCTCACAATACATTTGTATAGTGGTATAACTATGTCTTTGCAATGATAATGATAATTTGTTCTAATGAATCCTAGTGCTCTGATTGCTTTGTTAGCTGCTGCGGTGCATTAACTTGTAGATTTTATATTTTCGTTTATAAACACTACTAGGTCTTTTATCTGTAATACGCTCGTTACCTCTTCTCCATTTATCTGGTATTCGTATTTAATGTTTTGGGAGGCTATTTGTACACATATTTAAATAACGTGGCTTCCGAGAGAATCATAGCAGTCCATGGGTTAAAGCCAAGTGTTCTTCTATTCTACACACACATTCTCTTCTAAGAGCTTTTGGTGGGTGAATGAGAAGATCCATATATTGTATACATATTGCAATATGATTAAAACTAATTTTAATACCATTATTTTCGTTCGTTAGTATTTGTCTTCCTTTTTATTGTAATCATCTACACTACTTTAATACTAAAATTATTATTATTACAATCAAAATCAATAATACAAAAGCCTTGATCATTATCGTTCAAATGCACAACTTTATTACTGTACTATTGCATGCACGAGTAGCTGGTGCATTAAAATGACTGTATGATGCACTTGAAAAATAATGAAGGAAGACAGACTGGTGTGTATGTATGGGGGGATGGGCATTTGCATTTCCTTATTTATTTATCTTTTTATGTTTTTTCGTTTTTTGTTTCCTCCCTAGACATCCATTAAGCTTAAACAAAAAAACCTAGACCCCCCTTCAAGATAAATTTGTAAATTTGTCGATATACAAAAAAATCGGCCATAGGCCGGTTCCTCTTAAATTACAGGCTCGCTATCGATCGCCAGGAAATAACACCTAAATGGCACGAAGGGTCTTGATATCGCTAAACAAATGGGACGAAAGGTCTAAAATCGCAAATAATAATGAGCCGAACGTCTTAAAATCTGAAAACTAATAGGTCTAAGCATGAGGAAGAAGGGGGACCAGAAAAACGACACATCTGCCCTTAAAGGAAGTGTTCGCAAGTATTTGATCGATGTGTAAGCATTGTACCACCTTTCACTGCAGGCTATTGTACAATAGCGTGTGGTGAAAGATGATACTAATCTTATCGAAAAAGTAAGACACGCTCACTTAATATTCTGAAACATTCCCCTTTGACATCCACCCGATTCAATGTTTTCCCAATTGTCATTGTTCACATTCTCAAAGTTGTTATCATATAGTACTGTACCAACTGTTTGTGTAGACGATTGTACACTTTAATGCATAATTCGTGGCGCTTTCTAAATCCTCGAATTGCTAAAAGAACCTACGAAATGCATATCAAAGGTAAATCTTCAATAAGATTGAATTAAGTCCGAGATAATTTGCAAAGTTTCAGGCCATCATTTTGTCCTAGAGTGTATACCCGCCAACAGTTCCACCTGCTACAGACCACATTTTGTAATAGCAACTTAAGTTATTAACCCATTAAATACCAGCGACGTGTGTTATATGTTATTCTAGTTATATTTAGACGACATTGTGCAGCTTAGGAAGGATCTGTGGTAGTTAAATGGGTTGGTTGAGATAACTTGAAGTCTTATTATTGTTAGAGGTCCTTCCTAAGCTGATTAAAATTGTCTAACGGTTGCCAGAATATGATAAAAAGGACGTCCCTGGTACTGAATGGGTTAATGAGTGTAGCCTTGGAAATAAAGATATACAGACATAGGTTATGTATTGAACAGTAGAAGTATAATCAATTGCTACAATTATGAGGCTTGGCAGTTTTACATAAAAGTGATTATAATTATATCCATAATTTATACATACCTGTATAGGGAAAATATATGCATAATTACCGATTCTATCATCATCATCATTATCATCGTCATCAACAGCATCATCATCATATTTTGTTTTCTTTGATAACCGTGAGAATTCCCTCTAAAATCCCGGTGATGAAGTTAACCAAACTTTTGTCCTCTAAGTTAATTAACATTCTTTAACCTTTCTTCTCGCGGCACTGTCTACGTTTCCCAGCAACTTCTAAAATAACTTAATTATTTTTATTCCACACATTTTCCCTCGGAACGGAGAACTTTATCAACACCCGAAGGTGTTGATATTGAGTTTCTATATGCTGTGGTCCTCTCTCTCTCTCTCTTTTTGTTTTCTCTCTCTCTCTCTCTCTCTCTTCCTCCCTCTTCCCACCACCCTCACCCCTACCCCTGCCCTAGCAGCTCGCTCACTCTCTCTCTCTTTTTACTTTATATCAAAGAAAGTCTTAACCCTACCCTCTTGTCAAAACCTCAAATTGTGAACGTCGACACATCTTTTGTGCTAATAAAGAATAATAAAGGTACAAAAATAATACTTGCGTTAATATACAGACCTCCAGCTCAATCAGTACAAACTGACCGAGAAATTTACGAACAAATTGAAGATGTAAGTACCTCACAAGATACCGTAATTTTTGGCGACTTTAATTAACCTGTGACCAAGTGGGGCGATACTCTTACTTCACACTCCGGACATGACTTGTATACGAACTTGCAAGAGAGTTCGCTTTATCAATTTGTTCGAACGCCGACCCGTGGTAATAACGTTCTTGACATTGTACTTGCAACAAAAGAAGAATTGATAGAGAATTTGAATGTTGGTGATGAATTCAGTAACAGCGACCATCGTACGATAACTTTCACTTTAAAGTTTACTAGTAACGAACCAAATAGTAGCATCGAAAAAGTCCCTAATTTCAAGAAAGCAAACTTCCATAAACTTAGAGCTATGTTTAAAGAAACTGACTGGAGCTTTTTAATTAACAATAACGACATAAATACATCTTGGAAGTTATTCGAAACCACTTACCTAAAAGCAGTGCAAGACTGCATACCATCGAAAATACGGCGTCCAGGCCATAATAATAAGCCCAAATGGTGGAATAAAGATATTTCAAACTACCTGCTTGCTAAAAAATTTGCTAATGATAGATTAAAATCCTCACAGAATGACGAAGAACGGGTGAAATTTGTAGAGCTACGACGCAAAGCCAAAAAAGTTAATTAAGCAAAGTAAAAAGACCTTAGAGTTACATATTGCGAATCAAAGTAAAACAAACCCGAAAGAATTCTATAGTTATATCAGAAAGAAAAAAGTAGTTACTTCAACTGTTGGACCGTTAGTCGATGAAAATGGAGAATACACCAAAGACGAAGTACAAATGAGTAATGCCCTCAATACCTTCTTTGCAGCAGTGTTTACAACAGAAGACCTCAGTGATATCCCTATACCATCGCCGATTCAGATTGATAATTCAGATGTTCTAAGCAATATCACCGTTACAGAGAGAGAAGTATTGAATTGTTTAGATAAACTCAAGGTAAATAAAACGCCTGGACCTGATACAATCTCGCCTAGAGTTCTAAAGGAAGCTAAGGATGAGCTCTCCAAACCACTGACATTACTATTCAATAAATCCTTGCAGTCTGGAACTATGCCTGATCAGTGGAAGCTAGCCAACGTAACACCGATATTAAAAAAAGGCAGCAAATCACTACCTAGTAACTATCATCCAATTAGCTTAACCTCAGTTGTATGTAAAATGCTAGAAACGGTCATACGAGACAGACTCGTAAATCACTTAGAGGAAAATAACATACTTAAAGATACTCAACACGGCTTTCGTAAAAAACGTTCCTGTTTAACAAACCTCTTAGACTTCTTCCACGATATCCTCAACCTCTACGATGAGAGTAAAGCTGTAGATATTATATACCTTGATTTTCAAAAGGCCTTTGACAAAGTTCCCCACAAACGTTTACTGCTAAAACTAAAGGCGCATGGAATACAAGACGGTGTGTTGAAATGGATAGAAAATTGGCTCAGCAACAGAAAGCAAAGAGTAGTCATAAACGGTAAGGCATCTAAATGGACCAATGTAAGTAGCGGGGTACCCCAGGGATCGGTACTAGGACCAATTATCTTTCTAATTTACATCAACGACATAGATGAGGGTCTCACCTGTACAATCTCAAAATTTGCTGACGATACAAAAATTGCAAATAGCGTACTCTCAAAAGAACAAGTTGACGATATGCAACACAATCTAGATAAATTGTCATGTTGGGCCCAAATTTGGCAAATGAGTTTCAATGCAGATAAATGTAAAGTACTACATATCGGATACCTAAATGAGAAAGCAAACTATTTGATGAATGGCACTCAGCTTAAGAATGTAAACAGAGAAACCGATCTGGGAGTAACAATATCGAGTAACCTAAAACCGAGTCAACAATGTTCAGAAGTTGTTAAGAAGGCAAACAAAATAATTGGCTTTATAGGCAGGTCATTTGAGCATAAATCCAAAGAAGTTATCCTAACCCTTTACAATTCCTTAGTCCGCCCTCTTCTGGAATACTGCGTTCAATCCTGGTGCCCTTATTACCAAAAAGATATAAACAAGCTAGAACGAGTTCAACGTAGAGTTACCAAAATGATACCCAGCCTAAAGAACAAACCATACGAAGAGCGTCTTAGAGAATTAAATCTATTTCCTTTAACCCAGCGCAGATTAAGAGGTGACTTAATTCAAGTGTTCAAAATCATCAAAGGCATCGACAATATGAACTGTAGTAAGTACTTCACTATCGACCAATCTAATTACACACGGGGAAACGGTTGCAAAATTATTGGTAAATCTTTAAACTCGCACGAATCTAAGAATTTCTTCTTCAATCGAGTTGTCAACTTGTGGAATGGGCTTCCCCGAAACTTTATAGACTGCATCACCGTTGATTCATTTAAACTCCGCCTAGACAAATATCTCGCATCAAACCCGCGACTGACTGCGTTTGTAAATGAATAACTTTATTTTATCCCCCCCTCAGTTACTAACCCATCTGTCCTCTTCTAACTTCCTAATCCTGCCACAGACATTAGTTCCAGGGCAGTAGTTCCCTTTCCAATGTTCCCTTACCCATTCTAAACCACTGTTTGGACACTTGATCCTCAGTGTTTTGGAGGACAAGCAACCTAGAAGGGTCACTATATATGTTGTTGCTTGATTTCCTTTGTACTCCTTTGTACTCTCTCTCTAGCACCAGCTGATGTTGTTGAAAGAGAGTGGGAGAGGCTGATGGCTGGGGGAGTTTGGGAAAAATACATTATATAGCATAGCATGTTTAAACGAAGAGTAACTTTAAGTTAAGAAGGATTATTTTCTGAGCATTTGTAGGCCCATATATTTTCAATGTATATGCCACTTTAAGGTTGCAAGAGGAGGTTACAAACACCGCTTGAATAGGACAGTAATACCGGGGAGTATTATAGGTGGCTGGTAAGAATAGCTGGAATTTCGGTTTTACCTCCTTTGCTTACCTATTTCGTGCCTCAAAAAACATAAATGTCAACTCCAGTTTACCCTCCAAAACACCTTCTCTCCCTCTCAGTACACTATACTACTAAGACATTACATATTGCGCTATCTTCTAAATATTAAGAAAAAAGAAAAACAAAAAAAGGGCTCAGCAACAACCAGGGGAGGGGTGGACCATAAATGTTCCCAGCAATTTGACCCCTGGTGACGATTCCTCAAAATGTACTGGACCGCTAACTAGTAACTAGCAACTAGAAATCACAATGTGGTCCTTCCTCAAACATTACACTCTGTGGAACACCACTTCTCCTCCATCAAACTTGATTTTCTTTTACTCACAGAGACTCAGGTGTCTGAAGCAGCTTCCAGCAATCCCTTCACTGTTTCCTTCTACTTTCTTTAGCCTACTTTCAAAGCTAAAGGCAGATCTTGTGTATATGTGTATAACAAACTCACTTGCTTTTGTGTTCAGGACTTCGACTTCTCTTATTTGTCACCTATCTGGCTCAAACTTTCCTTTCACTCTCAGAGTAAACAATTCTGTTCGACCTATCTATCCCCCAACTCTACTGACCTTCCTAATTTCTTTGAGTATCTTACCTTTAAAGTGGAACAGATCATATCCAATTCCCCTTCTCTAAAATCTCCATCTTGTGCGATTTGAACGTTCTCCACCGCCAGTGGTTTTCCTCTCATTTAATTAACTAACCAACCTGGTGAACATACCTACATCTTTTCTATCATAAATGACAAAGAGCAGTTAATCCAGCACCCTACTCATATCCCTGTCCATCTTGGTGATCGGCCCAACATCCTCGACTTATTTCGAACCACTAATCATTCTGCTTACACTGTAAGCCATTTTTCTCTGATAAGCTCCTCCAACCATAACCTCATCTCTGTTCCCTCTCCTATCTCCCCAGTACGGCCATCAGATCCACCCAGGTGGCGGCGCTTGTGGTATTTTGGTGCTGCCGAATGTGGGGCTCTTCAGCAATACTTTGATTTCTCATGAAATTATTTTGCTTCCGTAGCCGTGGGCACCATAGTCTGTTGAACGCATCACTGAGGTAATCATCTCTGCATGGAGGCATACATTCCATTTTCTTTCTCTCAGTCCAATGCAAAAAATCTTGGTTAACTCACGCTTGTTCTACTGCTGTCCACAATAGGGACGAAGCAATTTATGGTACCGTAGCCTTCACACTCACGAAACTCGTACTACCTATGTTTCTGTCCAAAAATCCAGCCAAATCTGTTTTTCAACTCGCCAAAAACTTATTCACCAATACAAATTTAATGATCTGAACTTTCCAACTTGTCTTTCCCTCCTTTTTTCCACTCTGATGGCACCACCTTCACTTCTTCCTCTGATAGAGCTGAACTCTTTGCTCAAACTTTCGCTATAAACTCCACCTTTAATGATTTTTGTGTTATTCCTCCCTCTCCACTCTTTGCCTCTTACTTATGCCTATTATCCTAATCTCTTCTAAGGATACACTTTCTGCCCTCTCTGGGTGTAATACTAAGAAGGCATACAACCAGATGGTGTGCCTCCATTTGTACTTAAGAACTGTTCTCCTATGCTGACTTCCTGTCGAAGCAGGGAAATTCTTCCGTCTCTGTCTTTGGTCTAATATCTTCCCTCCTTGCTGGAAGCTTTCTCTCATTTAACCTGTCTGAAGTATGGGTAACCACTCTCAACCTTCCAAACATCGTTCAATCTCTCTCATTTCTTGCATCTCTAATTTTGGTATTCTATTTTTAATTAAACATTTCTTAAGCATTTGTCTTCCCATATTCTGCTTTTAGATCGCTAGTATGGCTTCCTTGGCTTCTTTGGCTTGGCTTCCATCTTGGTGGTGTAATGGTTAAGGTGTCTAAAAATCTGTGTGTGATAACCCGGGTTCGAATCCTTGTGGATCACATATATCCTTTCATTAATTTCATTGGAGGTGTTTGGTGTTGTGGTAAAATTAATAAAAAATAGATTAGGAGGAGATACTCCTTTCTTATCTCACTAACTCTATGGTCATCCTCCTTTTGGGACTTTTGTTGTGCTAGACATATAGAAAGCCTTCGATAGAGTGTGGTATAAATCTATAATTTATGAAATATTCTCCTTCAGTTTCTATCCCTCTATCTGTGCATGTATCTCAAATGTCCTTTCTGGCTTCCCCATAGCTGTGGTTGTGGACAGCCATCGCTCACTTCCTTAGACTATTAACTCCGGTGTTCCTCGGGGTTCTTTCCTGTCTCCAGTTCTCTTTCTAATATTAAAACCACTAACAAACGAAAATGGAAATCTTGTTGATGATTAAGTCCAGTAATAGATATTAAACCCTTTCAATGGAAAAATGTCACATGTGGTGTGCCACACGGCTCATTGCTGTGAGTTATTATTTTCTTAATTTGCATCAATGACATTGATGATGATTTGTCATGTACAATTTCAAAATTTGCAGATAATACCAAAATAGCAAACATAGTATCTCCCTTGCATGTTCAACACATCCAAAATAATATAGATCAAATAGCACATTGAGCACAAACCTTGCAAATTATATTGTTAGGAAAAATAAAATCAAGCTTTGAAAAACCCAGCCAACAATATACCGAAATCCATTGGATTCATTTGTAGATCTTTTCAATGCAAATCAGAAAAGGTTAAACTCACATTATATAATTCTTTGATTCGCCCCCATCTGGAGTAGGCCTACTGTGTACAATGTTGGTGTCCATTTTATCAAAAGGACTTAGATAAACTAGAGAAAATACAGTGGAGAGTAACACAAATATGCAGAATGTCTACAAAAGTTAAATCTTTTTAGCTTACCAAAGTGCAGGCTAAGAGAGCACCTAATTCATGAGTTAAATGTTAATTACCTGCGGAATGCGAAAATGAGGTAGTGAAGAGTGGCCAGGATAGGTAATCTCTACCCTTCGATTCTGACAGAATTAGTTATATTTACTATATAAAGCATTATTTCTTCTCCATGTGTGTTTATTTTACCTACATGATGAACATATAAACCTTGAAGAGCGATATAAAAAGTGGGAACAGCAATTTGGGGGTGAATAACGTATATTTTCGCTGCCCGGTCGTATTCTGAGTCGGCCGGGCGAGAGACAGACATGTTCCCTCTGCAACCTCTCGCAATCAACTGAGCTCCACGGGAGAGATCTCACACTGCTATAGGGTATCTAAATGATTTACCCGTGTCTCCGAGCCCGCCTGAGAATAGTTGATTCGTAAAATTACTGATAAATGGGGGATATAAGAGGAAAAATAGCCGATAATTGAGGAGGGAAGAGGGGTGGAAAAGGAGGGGAAGAGGGGGGGAAAAGGAGGGGAAGAGGGGGGGGCTGGTTGGGACACATGTGGATGAGTGTTAGAAGGCACTAGAGAGGAATTATCTCATTTAACTACAAATGTCTTTACTTTGAGAGCCCCTGGGGCGTTTTGGAGGGTTTATGTCACAGTCTTGCTTCTGTGAGGCCTATCGCGTTTGCTACAGAGACACTTCTGTGAGGCTTATCACGCTTCTCGGGTTAAAAGTATTGACTGTATGGATGTCAACAAATACTTCACAATTGATCCTTTAAATTACACTAGAGGAAATTGTTGTAAGATACATGGAAAGCCTTTTCACTCACATGAGGCGAAGCCTTTCTTATATAATTTGAGTGGTAAATTTATAGAATGGACTACCTAGTAGTGTCATTGAGTGTAGTACTGTTGAAACTATAAACAAATCGTCTAGAAAAAAATATCGATTAACTGCGTTTTCAAACGAAAAGCACCACTTTATGCTGTGCCATCTTTTCCTGTTTTCACATAGGATCGGTAGTTTAGCTACAAGCAGTCTCGTAAGGATTAATAGGCATGTTGTTGCTTGCTTCCCTTTGTACTCCTTTGCTATTAGCCCGGCAAGCGCGATAGGCCTCACGGAAGGCTTCCTATAGGGAACGCGATAGGCCTCACGGAAGCAGGACCATAAAAAAAGCCTTCCATAAAAAAAAAGGGCCTATCAAAACAAAGGAATTTGTCTCTAGGTGAGATAATTCCCCTCCAGTACTCATCCATGTAAATCTCACCCACATGAGAGAAAGCAAGAATGTTGCGCACATACACGCAACATCCACCTTTGGCTTGAAACTGATAATAGAGATAGTAGTATACAGAGAAGGGTTTTCTGTCAGTAGTTCCTTTTAATTCCTTGTATCTCTTCTCTCTATTATATAACTGTCTATATTAATAGTAGCTAGGTTTAACAACTATTGTTTTATGTTTGTATGAAGGATAATAACAGGCAAAACTGCCTGTAATAAGTCCCCCCCCCCCCTCCAAAAAAAAGAGACAAAAAAGAAAAACAAATGTTGAAGGAGTGAAAAAGAAGCAAATTCAAGATTCATAGGAGTCAAATTATATTGACATACGCAGCTTTAAGCAGTTTAAGTCATAGGACAAAGGAAATACAAGACTAGGGGTGGGAATGTGTTGAAAGGCGGGTGCCCTCTACTCTCCGTAAGGGTGGATATATAAACTAAGAAAGCTCTGAAGAACATTGATGCAAAAGCGTGAGATAAATGCGAAATTGCAGTGTGTAGTGAGCGATTGTAGGGAATTAGTTAGAAGAGGTAAATCGATGAGACAAAATGCTTTTAGCTCTACCCCTTCGAGAAGAGTGGTATGGGTGGAGCTTCCCCACACATACTAACAATACTCGATACATGGGCGCATTGTACTCCTGTACAACACAAGAAGCTGCATCGGGGTAAAGAACCCAAATGTACAGTTGAGCACACCTAACTTCTGAGAAGCTGTTTTAGCAAGTGTGGCAATATGGTCTTTCCAAGAAATGTCAGAAGAAAAACAAACACCATGAATATTGAGAGAAGATGAAGGATTAATTTCTGTATTGTAGAAGAGTAAGGGATAGTCATGTGGAAGGTTTTGAAGAGTAGATAGATGGAGAAATACTGTAGGGTTTTGGAAGCATTGCCAGTAACAAGATTATCTCTGTCCTAATTGGAAATAGTTGATAGATCAGAAGATAGGCGTGCTATAGCCTCATCACACGAGTTTTGCAGTAATTGCGTGGGGGGTTGTTGTGGAAAGCTAGTTGAATAGTGTAAGGTAGAGTCATCAGTATGTGAGGACTGGAAGGAACTGTTGAGAAGATCATTAACCTGACAAGCGCGATATAGACCTAGGTGCTAGGGTAGTTATTTGTGCATTTCTAGCCCTGGATTCTGACAGAATTCGTTATATTTACAATATAAACCATTATTTGTTTTCGGTATGCTTTTATTTTACATATATGATGTATATATGAACCTTCAAGAGTGCTAAAATAAGTGGGAAAAGCATTTGGGTGGTGAAAAACGAAGATATTGGTCATAATCTCAGGCGAGAGAGAGAGACAGGCAGCCCTCCCCTCTCGCTGTCTGGGAGTCAACTGAGACGAGCGGGGCGGTGTGTGCCGGTGTCTGGGTGTTGCATAACGATCTTTTATGCAACCCACTTGTGCTACATTATCGCGGGAGAGAAAAATAACCGATAAATTATGATAATAAGAGGAAAAATAGGTGATAATTGAGGAGGGGAGGGAGGGGGGAATAAGGTGGGGAAGGAGGGGAGGGGGGTGCCCAACTTTGATTCTTCTGAATTATCAACTCTCTGGCTAAAGCTTTCTTGTTACTCTCAAACTAAATATTTCTGCGTTATTTATCTCTTCCCAAATTTTACTGACTATCCAACACTCATTAACTATCTAACTTCTAAAGTGGAACACATTCTATCCATCTCTCTTTTTTGCCGAAATCTCCATCTTCGGAGATTAACTTTCAGTGCTCACCGCCGACAATGGCTCTCCTCCCATTTCACTGACCAACCTGGTGAAGAAGCCTGCATCTGTTTTATTCTAAATGACCTAGAGCAGTTGGTCCAGCACTCTATTCGAATTCCTGACTGATTTGGAGATCGGTCCATCATTCTTGACTTATTTCTAACTTCTAATATTTCTATATAAACGTTAGTTAACATTATATTAATGAATCGTATTAAAGTGGCGTGGAAGTTTGCCACTAGGATCGCGGAGCATCATGGCAGGTCATATTATAGAACTGGTTCACTGCTCACCAATCCTTCTCATTCTACTATTCGAGAACACTCAGAAACACTAAATCATCTCATATATACGTCAGATTTTTTCATTTTGTTTAGTACACAAGACACCAAGATAGCAGAAATCCTACTCACACACTTTCACCGACCTACACTCGGATCACAGAAAACATCAACTCCTCTTTGTGTTTCTAATAGTTATGATATGTAGATTTTTGTCATTGCCTTTTTCAAGTGACTTACCTTTCTCGTACAACTTCCCATTCTACTATTTAGGTCTCTATTGCCTATCAAACACGCTATATTTCCATGTTTTCCTAATTTTGGATGCATAATTTAACCCTTTTCATATTCCATTGCGCTAATGTATTTTTACTTGTAATTTGTCATTCACTACGAATTTACTCAGAGCTAGGCATTTCACAATGCTCCATTTACTCTCCAACATTAAATTTCTTATTCCCATGCCACTTTAATACGATTCATTTATTTAATCTTAAGTAACGTCAATATATGCGTTTGTTCACATATAGATTTTTGATCTCTTTGTACTAATCTTCCTACTTGCGCTTTAAACCTTTTCTCTCTGTTGGGTTCCTCCGATCACAACCTTATCTATGTTACCTGTCCTATTTCTTCTGTACGGCCATCTGATCCTCCCAGCCGGCAACGTTTGTGGCACTTTGGCGCTACCGTCTGGGAGGCTTTTCGGCAGTACTTCTTTGATTTCCCAACGAAGGATGTTTGCTTCTGTGGCCGGGGACCCTGGGAGTGTGCTGAGCGCATAACCGAGGTAATCCTCTTGGGCATGGAGGCATACATTTAATTTTCTTTCTCTCAATCTAAAGCAAAAAAATCTTTGTTTACTCACGCTTGTTCTACTTCTGTCTGCAATAAGGAGGAAGCATTACAATAGTGCCATCGCCTTCAAACTCAAGAATCTCGTACTTCATATGTTTCTGCCCGGAATCAAGCCAAAAACTCTTTTGTCAATAAAATGTTTTATGAACTTCACAACTCTAGCTCTTCCCAAGCTTTTTGGCATCTATCCAAGAACCTCTCCAACAATTTTTCAACTCTGACGGCACTACCGTCACTTCTTCCTCTGACAAAACTGAACTCTTCACTCAAACTTTCGCTAAAAACTTGACCTTGGATGATTTCGGTGCTATTTCTCCCTCTTCACCCCCTCTCACTTACTTATGCCTAATATCATAAACATTTTTACCCTTATTTAGCGGGGGCGGACTTAAGTCCGCCTCTAAAAATCTGGACTATGTGGCGGCGTCGGACTTAAGTCTGTGTGCAATTTTGGCGCAATATTGGCTCTGAGAGAGAGACGAGCGACGAGAGGAGCATAGGTTACTTCATGACCGCTCGCCACGGCCGTCGTGGGCCTACTGACATGTACTCCACACTACTTCACCCTCCCTCCCTTGCTACACACGTAATTATGTAACTAAATTACCGTATTTTAGCGATTTTGCCCTTCAGTTGCACGATCGTTGCAAGACAACCAGTGATCGTAGAAGGGTGGTTCTGGTGTCAATGGAAAGCTCAATTTACGCCCTTTCAGGAATAAATAATTGTATTACGCTCTGGCTCTTTTTTATGCATGAAAAAGAGCACGGAAACAACGCCATTTATGGTAAAAAACAAAAACTGCTGGGCGGTACGATGAAATATACTCCACCACCCGCTCTTATTGTGTTAAGGATGTACTTTCTGCCCTATCTGGGCTTAATACTAAGAAGGCGTACAGACCAGATGGTGACGAGATCACCTGACAAACCTGATCCATGGAAGCGTTTGTCTATGGCATAGACAAATGAGCAATGGATGTGGAAAGCTTCCATACAAGGTAAGATGATGTTAAATTGTAAAGCAATAAGTAAATGTAAACCTTCTACGGTGGCTGTTCTGAAGGTGATCAATTATTTATACTCATATGCTAAAGTAGTACATCACCTCAATGGTCCTTCTGAAAATGACTCGTTACAAAGTCAAGCATACACTCATTAAACAAGGATTAAAATCAGAATTCCATGATAATTGATCCTCAATCTAGAAATGTTTAATCTAACATATGCGTACATTGTAAACCTATTTGTTAACACCTAGAGGACATATATTTGCTGTATACACATACTGATAGATGACATTGGAATTATGTATCAACCATATCGTGTTTGTTGTAGTTCTAGTAAAAAGAAATTGAGATGAACTGGGCTACATCTCTCGTCAGCAACATCAACTTTAGTTATAATCCACTGAAAAGAAAAGATTCATGTGATTAGTGGTCAATATGCATGATACGGTTCATACAAATTATGATTATTTGAATTTTTTGTCCTCATTTAAATATATTATTATTAATTACAATTAACTGTTGTTTTCAAACACACTAAATTATGTCTTATATACATTCCTTGACATAAAAAAAATACATTTAGACACCAAGAACACATTAATAGCTATTGTATGATATATTGTAAAGATATAGCAAATTTAGTTTTCGAGGTGGCCATCTTGGATTTTGACCCCTGGCGGAGTTAGCCCACACTTTTGCGAGGGACATGGGGGCTTATTTTGTTTAGTATCCTAAAATCATCTAAATACCACTTTCAAACTTTGATCTAGAGAAATTGGTCACAGACTTCTTTGGTAGGGTCCTCTACTATTGGTCTCTAATTTGCTTTCAGACCGCTCCATAGTTGCAGTTGTGGACGGCCATCGCTCACTTCCTCAACCTATCAACTCCGGTGTTTTTCAGGGTATTGTCCTGTCTCCAATTCTCTTTCTAATATTTATTAATGATCTCTTCAACTGTACCTCTAGTCCTATCCACTCATATGTTGATGACTCTACTTTACAATATTCAACTCATTTTTCACATCAACCCAGCATGCAATAACTCCAAAACTCACGTAAAAGGGCTATAGAGCGCCTATCTTCCAATCAATCAATTATTTCTTATTGCTGCAGAGAACATCTTGTTACTTTCAACGCCTCCAAAACTAAATTTTTCCCTCTATTTCTCCTTCGCAATCTTCTACAAGACTATCAATTATTCTTCAACAATACACAAATCAACCTTTCATCTTCTCTCAATATTCTAGGTGTATCTTCTTCATCCGACCTATTTTGGAAAGAAAATAATACCACTCATGCTAAAACAGCGTACCAAAAGTTAGGTGTGCTCAATCGTCTCTGTGGGTTCTTCACCCCCGCACAACTTCTTGCTCTGTATAAGGGTACAATGTGCCCCTGTATTGAGTATTGTTCACATGTGTGGGGAGTGCTCTACCCATACCGCACTACTCGAAAGAGTAGAGTCCAATACATTTCGCCTCATCAACTCGCTTCCTCATACTAGTTCCCTTCAATCTCTTTCTATACGCTGCAATGTTGCATCTCTTTCACTCTACTATCGCTATTACAACAATCAGTGTTCTTCAGAACTCTCTCAGTGCATATTCCATCTCTTGCAGCAAGTGCAAGGCATCCACCTTTCAACACAGTCCCACTCCTATTCTGTCCAGCTCTCCAACCCAAGAATTGCCAAAAAAAAATCAGAGTTTCTTCTACTCAACAAGTGAACTCTGGAACTCTCTCCCTCAATCAATCTTTCCTTTATCCTATTACATAAACTAATTTAAACTTTGTGTTTCCAGGCATTTTGACCCCGACGTCCCTTGAATTCGGCCATGTCACTCGTTCATCTTTGGGGGAGACACTCGTTACAGGCAACCTACCATTTGTCTCCTTCATATACATAGAAAACAAAAATCGAAGCTTTCTAAATAAGCCTTGTAGCCTTAGTTTGTACTCTTTCTAGTCGCTCTATATCTTTCCTGAGTGCTGGAGACCAGAATTGAAGAGCATACTCCAGGAGAGGCCATATCAGAACGCTTTAGAGTGTGAAGACTATCTCCTTATTTATATACTATATCTTAATATAGTACAATAATTTCTGAGTTTTCTTCTTCATTTCAATTCAATGCTTGGGAAACTTTAGGTCAGTGCTAATCAGAACACCCAAATCCTTTTCCAGGTCAGTCACTTCCAGAGGCATTCCTAATATAAAATAGCCTAACTTTGGGTTTGCTTGGCCAATATGCATCACCTTGCATTTTAACAAGTTCAGTGGCATCTGCCATTTTTCTGACCATTCACCCAGTCTGTTAAGATGCATCCTGGGAAGTTCAATCCCTTTGGGGTCCTTCACATTCACTCTAAGCTTACTGGCATCTGCAAGCTTGAAGATGACATGTCTTAATGGACCAATATTGATGTCACTGACATGAATGATAAACGGAAGTGGGCCAAGGAGAGATCCCTGTGGAACTCCAGAAGTGACTGGAGTCCACTTAGATGAAATACCATATTCCAATATATCTATATATTCCAACTACTCCCTCTCGGGCATAGGCTGATAGCCTTTACACTCTACCACTGAACACGGTGAGGCCCGTGAAGTCTTGTTCCAGTCTAGGGAGTGAGACATGCAAAGCACCTACTCACGGCTCGAACCCAACTCCATCTCTGAAGCTACTTCGCCCCTGTGCTTCACAGTCTCACTCCCCAGGCTCGGACCCTCACTCTCAGAACGCCACCTATTGAGCAATTAACTCACTAGGCATTGACCCCCTGTAGCATATTTTGAATATGGGAATATTCATACAGTGCTATTTAATCAGGGAACAATGAGGGTATTTTGTTTTGGCATTTCGGTGTGCTGTGGTAATGCACTGAAACTAGGTACAGCACAAATTTCATCCCAATAATATCTTCCCATTGACATATTGGGATTCGAACCCGGGTCCATTGGATTACCAGTCCAGTGGCAAGACCACTCTGCCACACCTTTCTATCTGTTAACCAACTTTCCATTCAATTTGTGACCTCTGAATTCATAACTAGTACCCTCACCGCTAACATTAGTCTGATTAGAGAAAAAGGAAGAGAGAGAGAGAGAGAGAGAGAGAGAGAGAGAGAGAGAGAGAGAGAGAGAGAGACAGAGAGAGAGACAGGCAAAGAGAGAGAGATTATGAAAGACCTAATGCTAAAGATAAAGTTAAAACAAAGAAAAGGATATATCACAACCCAACAAAGTAAGGGTGAGGGCAAGCGAGACAAATGTTGGTCCTACTAAGAGGCCGGATTGCACAGCATCATTTATCAGGACTACACTCTGACACACTCTTGGAGCTAGAGATCCATTTGTGAGAGAGATCGGCCAGGTTTATCTTTTGACGCCATTATGGTGCCCTAAATATCAAACAACAGGCTGATGCTTTATTTGTATTCATGCAGAATGTACGTACGTTTAAAGGTCCAACTATTTACTATTTACTCTGTACCAGTATTGCAACCCTTTGAGTACCAGTGACGTGTTATATTATATTCTAGTTATATTTAGACGATATTATGCAGCTTAGGAAGGATCTGTGGTAGTTATAAAAGGGTTGGTTGAAATAGCTTGAAGCCTTATTATTGCCTGAGGTCCTTCCTAAGCTGAATATAATCGTCTAATAGTTACCAGAATATAATGAAAATAAAGTCACCGGTACTGAATGGGTTAACTCTTTCAAGATCCAATACACATTTATTTTATTTTACGGGCTATTATTAGGTGATAATATTTAGATTAGGAAGGACATATGGAAGTCAGAGGGTTAATTAAGATAGTCTTTACCCTTATAATTCCCGCAGATCCTTCTTAAGCTGTCTAAAATTGTCTATTGATAGCCAGAATATACTGTTAAATGCGTCACAATTTTCAAAGGGATAATGAATACATGTTATGATTTGTAATTATTATAGAAATCAGTAATACACCTCTCATATAATTTTAAGGTAATTTACTTGCAGTGAATTAGTATTTAAGCAGGTGGCATCTATATCTAGATATCTAGTAGTATCTAGAGGTCGAATCAATGTTATTTCCTGGTCTAATTTATTCCCATGTCAGACTTTGCTACACCTTACTCATGCACTTTTGGGTTCACCAGGCCTTGTCCACGTGAAACGGAAAGGTTGATAGGATTTTCCATCACCTCTGTGGGGTGTGGGGAGAAGGGAAGAGAGAATTATGAAAGAGGTTTTTAGTTCACTTAGACAGAGGGCTTGGATTCGATAAGAGGTCTAGAGATATTCTTCCTATTTGGGGAATTCTCCATGTAAATTTATATATTATATTTGTTCTTGGATTCATTAAGTTTGTTCCTGTATTTGAAGATTGTTCCTGTTTCATAGTTAAATTCTTCATTATTCAATAATAAACTAGGGGCTGGATAATAAGTTTCCTTTACCCTAAATATAAGTGGTAAGGGTGGTGACGGCAATTATCTATCACATCTATCATATATCTACCAGTCTACGAGAGAAGCTACGAGAATCAACCAGAATCGACCAGAATCTTCAATCAACCAACTACACTAAAACAAAGCTTAATCCCTTAAGGTAACAACGATTAATGTTCCTTACATGGTGGTTTAGCGGTGGTCCACGTTCATTTGAGGAGAAGACCGGACGTTTACAGAGAGTTATCTAAGTTCTCTATGTTTCCAGTTTAACCCCTTGAGTACTAGCGACGCACGTTATGCATCGGCAATGTATGTAACGCTAAACCCCAGTGCCGCATAGGGTGCGTCGACACCTGGGACAATTTCTACTACGATGACTATTTGTTTTCGGACGATGGAGTTCATCTGAACCAGGTGGGAGCAGCACGTTTTGGGCGTCTTCTCAACGATGTGGTGAAGGATTTTCGGAGAAGAAATCGACTCAGCACAGGACAACCAGGAAGGAGGACCGAAGACAGCGAGGGCGGCAACCTGCGAAGGAATTAAATGCTAATCTGTCAAGAACCGCGAATTTGGATAAAGCTCCACCAACACGACCCAAATTCAAAACCGCCAGGGATAACGACCGAGGACCGATGTCAGCCATGAATGTAAATGTAGATCCGATCAGAACCAAAAATTTGATTAAAGAACGTTCTGTGAGTTCTAAAACCGCAACTTTAAAGGTTTTCTATACAAATGCTCGTAGCATATGCAATAAATTTTCAGATTTAGAGGAACTAGTGTTTACTGAAAATTATGATATGATTGGTATAACAGAATCTTGGCTCAATACAGTAGATAGAGACTTTTTAGCAGAGTATTCACTTCCCGGTTATGTAATGTTTGAGAAAAGCTGAATAAATAAAAATGGAGGTGGCGTTTTACTTTATATCAAAGAAAGTCTTAACCCGACCCTCTTGTCAAAAACTCTAATTGTGAACGTCGACACATCGTTTGTGCTAATAAAGAATAATAAAGGTACCAAAAAAATACTTGCATTAATTATACAGACCTCCAGCTCAATCAGTGCAAACTGACCGAGAAATTTATGAACAAATTGCAGATGTAAGTAACTCACAAGATACCGTATTTTTTGGCGACTTTAATTTACCTGTGACCAAGTGGGGCGATACTCTTACTTCACACTCTGGACATGACTTGTATACGAACTTGCAAGAGAGTTCGCTTTATCAATTTGTTCGAACACCGACCCGTGGTAATAACGTTCTTGACATTGTACTTGCAACAAAAGAAGAATTAATAGAGAATTTGAATGTTGGTGATGAATTCAGTAACAGCGACCATCGTACGATAACTTTCACTTTAAACTTTACTAGTAACGAACCAAATAGTAGCATCCCTAATTTCAAGAAAGCAAACTTTCATAAACTTAGAGCTATGTTTAAAGAAACTGACTGGAGCTTTTTAATTAACAATAACGACATAAATACATCTTGGAAGTTATTCGAAACCACTTACCTAAAAGCAGTGTAAGACTTCATACCATCGAAAATACGGCGTCCAGGCCATAATAATAAGCCCAAATGGTGGAATAAAGATATTTCAAACTGCCTGCTTGCTAAAAAATTTGCTAATGATAGATTAAAATCCTCACAAAATGACGAAGAACGGGTGAAATTTGTAGAGCTATGACGCAAAGCCAAAAAGTTAATTAAGCAAAGTAAAAAGACCCTATTGAGTTACATATTGCGAATCAAAGTAAAACAAACCCGAAAGAATTCTATAGTTATATCAGAAAGAAAAAAGTAGTTACTTCAACTGTTGGACCGTTAGTCGATGAAAATGGAGAATACACCAAAGACGAAGTACAAATGAGTAATGCCCTCAATACCTTCTTTGCATCAGTTTTTACAACAGAAGACCTCAGTGATATCCCTACACCATCGCCGATTCAGATTGATAATTCAGATGTTCTAAGCAATATCACCGTTACAGAGAGAGAAGTATTGAATTGCTTAGATAAACTCAAGGTAAATAAAACGCCTGGACCTGATACAATCTCGCCTAGAGTTCTAAAGGAAGCTAAGGATGAGCTCTCCAAACCACTGACATTACTATTCAATAAATCCTTGCAGTCTGGAACTATGCCTGATCAGTGGAAGATAGCCAACGTAACACCGATATTCAAAAAAGTCAGCAAATCCCTACCCAGTAACTATCGTCCAATTAGCTTAACCTCAGTTGTATGTAAAATGCTAGAAACGGTCATAACAGACAGACTCGTAAATCACTTAGAGGAAAATAACATACTTAAAGATACTCAACACGGCTTTCGTAAAAAAACGTTCCTGTTTAACAAACCTCTTAGACTTCTTCCACGATATCCTCAACCTCTACGATGAGAGTAAAGCTGTAGATATTATATACCTTGATTTTCAAAAGGCCTTTGACAAAGTTCCCCACAAACGTTTACTGCTAAAACTAAAAGCGCATGGAATACAAGACGGTGCGTTGAAATGGATAGAAAATTGGCTCAGCGACAGAAAGCAAAGAGTAGTCATAAACGGTAAGGCATCTAAATGGACCAATGTAAGTAGCGGGGTACCCCAGGGATCGGTACTAGGACCAATTCTCTTTCTAATTTACATCAACGACATAGATGAGGGTCTCACCTGTACAATCTCAAAATTTGCTGACGATACAAAAATTGCAAATAGCGTACTCTCAAAAGATCAAGTTGACGATATGCAACACAATCTAGATAAATTGTCATATTGGGCCCAAATTTGGCAAATGAGTTTCAATGCGGATAAATGTAAAGTACTACATATAGGATACCTAAATGAGAAAGCAAACTATTCAATGAATGGCACTCAGCTTAAGAATGTAAACAGAGAAACCGATCTGGGAGTAACAATATCGAGTAACCTAAAACCGAGTCAACAATGTTCAGAAGTTGTTAAGAAGGCAAACAAAATAATTGGCTTTTTAGGCAGGTCATTTGAGCATAAATCCAAAGACGTTATCCCCACTCGCCCGCCGGCTTTAGCCCACTCGCCCGCCGGCTTTAGCATCGCCAACAGCTCCGCATCGCCACTGAGAAAACTCGATCCTAATTTGAGTATTTCATATCCCAATTCCCTTTATTCATTGCATGAACAGTAGTTAAGTGCTTGTTTAACCTCCACATAGTTCTGTAGTTGCCGTGCATGTTATTTTATTGCTTTTCTGACTGATAAACATTGTTGTTTACATTTGTTATCCTAGCTTGTAGCAGACGACGCACGCGCACCTCTAATCGAACTAGCTTTGTATTTTCTTATTAACTCTAGTAGTTATCGTATTCAGTATCCTACTGTAGCTATATATATCTGTAATTTTAGTTGTTGCTTGCATGATCTTGTACTGTAGTAACCTTTGACTGATAACTTTGTTTATCTAAATATAATCCTGCTTGACTAGCCTACAGTGACACCAGCGCCATCTGTTGATACAGTATATTAACTCCTTGTGTGCAGTTACACTTTATTTTTTATATAATCTCTATTTGGTGAATTGTATATTTAGTCACATATTCTATTATATATATATATATTTGTTTTGCTTTTTTAGGTAGGTTTATCACCCCTGGTAGCCTACTTCTGCATATTTCGTACTTTTTTGTTTTTGGTTATTTTTGTTTTCGGTTAGTCTAGGCTATCATCCCTGGTGGCCTATTTCTGCGTACGGTACTTTAATTTTTAAATTTTCAGTTAGGCTATCACCGCTGGTGGCCTATTTCTGCATACCGGTATTTCATAATTTTTGTTTTCGGTTAATTTTGTTTTCGGTTAGTCTAGGCTATCATCCCTGGTGGCCTATTTCTGCGTACTTCAATTTTTAAATTTTCAGTTAGGCTATCACCGCTGGTGGCCTATTTCTGCGTACCAGTATTTCATAATTTTTGTTTTCGGTTATATTCATTTTCGGTTAGTCTAGGCTATCACCGCTGGTGGCCTATTTCTGCGTACCTACCGGTATTTCATAATTTTTGTTTTCGGTTATTTTTGTTTTCGGTTAGTCTAGGCTATCATCCCTGGTGGCCTATTTCTGCGTACTTCAATTTTTAAATTTTCAGTTAGGCTATCACCGCTGGTGGCCTATTTCTGCGTACCGGTATTTCATAATTTTTGTTTTCGGTTAGGATAGGCTATAACCCCTGGTGGCCTATTTCTGTTTAAATAAACATAAAATTGTTTTCGGTTCGGCTATCACTGCGTATTCAAATTTAATTTTGTTTTGTTTTAATTTTTGGTTAGGCTATCACTGCTGATAACCTATTTGTGTGTATTTCAACATTTTTGTTTTCGGTTAGGCCTATTTAAGTAAGTGAAGCGACCTGAAGGGAGTGAAGTGTTTTTAAAGTGAGTTTAGTGTTTTTAAAGTGAGTTAAGTGTTTTTAAGTGAGTGAAGTGAACTGAAGAAAGTGATCGTCACCATGCCTCGTGCCTGTACGAACTGCGCCGGTAGGTTTGGTGCTTCCATGTTTGCTCCTGCCGATCCACAAGTCTGCCGACTCTGCCAGCAACGAGAGGATTTGACAGCAAAATTGGATGAAGCCCACAACAAGATCAACGCCCTCACCAGGAAGCTGGAATCACTCCAAGAGTTTGTAACACTCAACGTTGGAGTATCACTAACTCCAATTGTTTCAACTCCAGCATCCACCACCACCCCAACGTCATCTGCCAACAATCCAACACCTGCAGTAGACACTGCAGCAGATGCTTCTGACGAACCTGAGCCGACATCAAACCAGGACAGCCGCCCTGTTCACCTTAGTCTCTCCCCCACTCCTCGTGCAAGAAGCCTGCTAGCACGAACAGTACCAACCCCTCGCCCCCGTTCTAACCACTCCTCTCCCCGACCTGTACGTAGAGTCCCGCCACCACAGGTTTCCGGATTTACACCAGTGAGGAACGGTGCACGGCCAACGCAGAAAAGGTCTCATCTACCAGTCACAATGTCAAATAGATTTGAGATATTGGTAGAGATGGAAGACGAACCAGAAGAGACCAGGCTCGTTGGGGATTCCATCCTACGAGGACAGGTCGAAGAGTTCTGCGACAGAGTCCCAAATCAACGAAAAAGATTTTGCATCCCAGGAGCTGGACTGGACGACATTGTGGAAGCCTTCGAAGATACCACAAAGGATGCAAATGAAAATACCCTTTTTGTCATCCATGCTGGTTCAAATGACGTCATGCGCACCAGATCCGAAGAGTTGATGGAGAAATATCGCAAGATGATCCAGCACTACAAAAACAAGTCAAGGAATATCATCATCTCAGGCATTCTCCCCAAGATCGACGCACCTGACAAATTCTACGACAAGGCCTTCAGCACAAATAGCCGACTAAAATATTTGTGTCTGAGGGAAGAAGTTGAATTCATCAACCTCTGGGACAACTTCTACAACCAGCCTACTCTGTTCCGCAAGGATGGCACTCATCTAAACCCTGTGGGTTCAGCGCGCATGGGTCGTCTCCTACACGAAGCAGTCCGCAGCCATGGATCAAAAAACGCCATCCGAGAAGAAGCAGCAGTGACATAAATCATCCAACGCCAAGAAAAAAACAGAGGCAACCGAGGACCACCAGCGATAAGGACCGAAGACAGCGAGGACCGAGGACAGCCATGAACATAAATGTAGATCCGACAAGAACCAAAAATATTATTAAAGAGCATTCCGTGAGTTCTAAAATAACAAATTTAAAGGTTTTCTATGCAAACGCTCGTAGCATACGCAATAAATTTTCAGATTTAGAGGAGCTAGTGTTTACAGAAAATTATGATGTGATTGGCATAACAGAATCTTGGCTCAATACAGAAGATAGAGACTTTTTAGCAGAGTATTCACTTCCGGTTATGTAATGTTTGAGAAAAGCCGAATAAATCGAAATGGAGGTGGCGTTTTACTTTATATCAAAGAAAGTCTTAACCCTACCCTCTTGTCAAAACCTCAAATTGTGAACGTCGACGCATCTTTTGTGCTAATAAATAATAATAAGGGACCAAAATAATACTTGCATTAATATACAGACCTCCAGCTCAATCAGTGCAAACTGACCGAGAAATTTACGAACAAATTGCAGATGTAAGTAACTCACAAGATACCGTAATTTTTGGTGACTTTAATTTACCTGTGACCAAGTGGGGCGATACTCTTACTTCACACTCCGGACATGACTTGTATACGAACTTGCAAGAGAGTTCACTTTATCAATTTGTTGGAACGCCGACCCGTGGTAATAACGTTCTTGACATTGTACTTGCAACAAAAGAAGAATTAATAGAGAATTTGAATGTTGGTGATGAATTCAGTAACAGCGACCATCGTACGATAACTTTCACTTTAAAGTTTACTAGTAACGAACCAAATAGTAGCATCGAAAAAGTCCCTAATTTCAAGAAAGCAAACTTCCATAAACTTAGAGCTATGTTTAAAGAAACTGACTGGAGCTTTTTAATTCACAATAACGACATAAATACATCTTGGAAGTTATTCGAAGCCACTTACCTAAAAGCAGTGCAAGACTGCATACCATCGAAAATACGGCGTCCAGGCCATAATAATAAGCCCAAATGGTGGAATAAAGATATTTCAAACTGCCTGCTTGCTAAAAAATTTGCTAATGATAGATTAAAATCCTCACAAAATGACGAAGAACGGCTGAAATTTGTAGAGCTACGACGCAAAGCCAAAAGTTAATTAAGCAAAGTAAAAAGACCTTAGAGTTACATATTGCGAATCAAAGTAAAACAAACCCGAAAGAATTCTATAGTTATATCAGAAAGAAAAAAGTAGTTACTTCAACTGTTGGACCGTTAGTCGATGAAAATGGAGAATACACCAAAGACGAAGAACAAATGAGTAATGCCCTCAATACCTTCTTTGCATCAGTTTTTACAACAGAAGACCTCAGTGATATCCCTACACCATCGCCGATTCAGATTGATAATTCAGATGTTCTAAGCAATATCACCGTTACAGAGAGAGAAGTATTGAATTGTTTAGATAAACTCAAGGTAAATAAAACGCCTGGACCTGATACAATCTCGCCTAGAGTTCTAAAGGAAGCTAAGGATGAGCTCTCTAAACCACTGACATTACTATTCAATAAATCCTTGCAGTCTGGAACTATGCCCGATCAGTGGAAGCTAGCCAACGTAACACCGATATTCAAAAAAGGCAGCAAATCCCTACCCAGTAACTATCGTCCAATTAGCTTAACCTCAGTTGTATGTAAAATGCTAGAAACGGTCATACGAGACAGACTCGTAAATCACTTAGAGGAAAATAACTTACTTAAAGATACTCAACACGGCTTTCGTAAAAAACGTTCCTGTTTAACAAACCTCTTAGAATTCTTCCACAATATCCTCAACCTCTACGATGAGAGTAAAGCTGTAGATATTATATACCTTGATTTTCAAAAGGCCTTTGACAAAGTTCCCCACAAACGTTTACTGCTAAAACTAAAAGCGCATGGAATACAAGACGGTGTGTTGAAATGGATAGAAAATTGGCTCAGCGACAGAAAGCAAAGAGTAGTCATAAACGGTAAGGCATCTAAATGGACCAATGTAAGTAGCGGGGTACCCCAGGGATCGGTACTAGGACCAATTCTCTTTCTAATTTACATCAACGACATAGATGAGGGTCTCACCTGTACAATCTCAAAATTTGCTGACGATACAAAAATTGCAAATAGCGTACTCTCAAACAACAAGTTGACGATATGCAACACAATCTAGATAAATTGTCATGTTGGGCCCAAATTTGGCAAATGAGTTTCAATGCGGATAAATGTAAAGTACTACATATCGGATACCTAAATGAGAAAGCAAACTATTCGATGAATGGCACTCAGCTTAAGAATGTAAACAGAGAAACCGATCTGGGAGTAACAATATCGAGTAACCTAAAACCGAGTCAACAATGTTCAGAAGTTGTTAAGAAGGCAAACAAAATAATTGGCTTTATAGGCAGGTCATTTGAGCATAAATCCAAAGAAGTTATCCTAACCCTTTACAATTCCTTAGTCCGCCCTCTTCTGGAATACTGCGTTCAATCCTGGTGCCCTTATTACCAAAAAGATATAAACAAGCTAGAACGAGTTCAACGTAGAGTTACCAAAATGATACCTAGCCTAAAGAACAAACCATACGAAGAGCGTCTTAGAGAATTAAATCTATTTCCTTTAACCCAGCGCAGATTAAGAGGTGACTTAATTCAAGTGTTCAAAATCATCAAAGGCATCGACAATATGAACTGTAGTAAGTACTTCACTATCGACCAATCTAATTACACACGGGGAAACGGTTGCAAAATTATTGGTAAATCTTTTAACTCACACGAATCTAAGAATTTCTTCTTCAATCGAGTTGTCAACTTGTGGAATGGGCTTCCCCGAAACGTTATAGACTGCATCACCGTTGATTCATTTAAACTCCACCTAGACAAATATCTCGCATCAAACCCGCGACTGACTGCGTTTGTAAATGAATAACTTTATTTTATCCCCCCCTCAGTTACTAACCCATCTGTCCCCTACTAACTTCCTAATCCTGCCACGGACATTAGTTCCAGGGGAGTAATTCCCTTTCCAATGTTCCCTTACCCACTCTAAACCACTGTTTGGACACTTGATCCTCAGTGTTTTGGAGGACAAGCAACCTAGAAGGGTCACTAGATCTGTTGTTGCTTGATTTCCTTTGTACTCCTTTGTACTCCTTTGTACTCCCTTTACAATTCCTTAGTCCGCCCTCTTCTGGAATACTGCGTTCAATGCTGGTGCCCTTATTACCAAAAAGACATAAACAAGCTAGAACGAGTTCAACGTAGAGTTACCAAAATGATACCTAGCCTAAAGAACAAACCATACGAAGAGCGTCTTAGAGAATTAAATCTATTTCCTTTACCCAGCGCAGATTAAGAGGTGACTTAATTCAAGTGTTCAAAATCATCAAAGGCATCGACAATATGAACTGTAGTAAGTACTTCACTATCGACCAATCTAATTACACGCGGGGAAACGGTTGCAAAATTATTGGTAAATCTTTTAACTCACACGAATCTAAGAATTTCCTTCTTCAATCGAGTTGTCAACTTGTGGAATGGGCTTCCCCGAGACGTTATAGACTGCAGCACCGTTGATTCATTTAAATTCCGCCTAGACAAATATCTTGCATCAAACCCGCGACTGACTGCGTTTGTAAATAATTAATAACTTTATTTTATCCTCCCCTCAGTTACTAACCCCTTTGTCCCCTACTAACTTCCTAGTCCTGCCACGGACATTAGTTCCAGGGCAGTAGTTCCCTTTCCAATGTTCCCTTACCAACTCTAAACCACTGTTTGGCCACTTGATCCTCAGTGTATTGGAGGACAAGCAGCCTAGAAGGGTCACTAGATCTGTTGTTGCTTGATTTCCTTTGTACTCCTTTGTACTGTTGATTACTCCGGTCCTATGGCACCTAGAGGGCTTAGATTTGTATGGGAACTGTGTAAGTATCCCACGCAACAATGCCGATGGATAAAAACCTTCAAGTTTAGCCGTGTGCGCGTGAGTGCTCAAATGTGTTTTTGCATGTTTTTGCCTACCCCTTTCCCCATGTTAACTCCGAGTTTCGGGCACTCCGTAGGACCTCTTAATGACCTAGGGGATCGTTTTTTTGTTTTTCCTTAATTTTTAACCCATTCCAGGTGTTTTCTGGAGATTATTTTTTTGTTTTACGACCTGCCAAGAGGAAGGGCATGCCAGTGTACCCGACCAAGACCAAGAAGACGGAGGTCTTCCACAAGAAGAGTGGCCCCATCCTCTCTATCCACTAGCATGACCAGCGGAAGGTCAACCTCCTCACCACATGCCACAAGGCAGAGATGGTTGCCACAGGGAAGGTGGACAGGAAGACCAAAAACCCCGTCCAGAAACCAGCTGCTCTGCTGTCCTGGACTACAACCTGAACATGTGCTGCATACGGTAGATATGTCGGCTCTCAATGCCTACAATATCTACTGATTTAATACTCCCGAAGCAAAGAAGTACAAGTCCCTGCGCAAGTTCCACAAACAGGTGATACTTGAGCTCCTGGGAAAACATGCTACAGCCGGGAGTCCTCTACAAGGACCAGGCCAGCTGGACCGCACGGCATGTGCCGACTATTTCAGGAAGCAGCAGCTCCACCCCCTTCCTCCCAACGTACCAGGTGGTAATGCCAGGAGACAGAGGAGGTGCCATGTGTGTAGCCAAACAACTCGCAGACCCCGCAAAGCCACAAAAACCACATGGGAATGCCTCGAGTGTGAAGTGGCACTGTGCGCTGGACAGTGCTTCAATCAGTTTCACACTCTAGTGCAATATTGAAGTGCCCGTGACAATGACGGTGAAAGTGACACTAAAATGTAGGCTATAATAATTTAAAATAATTAGTATAAGTGAAAGAGACACAAATAACTAATAATAAGTGCCTTCATAACAATATGAACAAGTGAAAGTGACACTAAAACCTATATTATAGCTTACCTAACAATAAATACAAGTGAAAATGACACTATCAATTATCCTAGTCCAGTGAAAGTGACACTAAAAATAATAATAAAACTGAGTAAAAGTGAAAGACACAAATATCTAATAATAAGTGCCTTCATAACAATATGAACAAGTGAAAGTGACACTAAAATCTATATTATAGCTTACCTAACAATAAATACAAGTGAAAATGACACTATCAATTATCCTAGTCCAGTGAAAGTGACACTATAAATAATAATAAAACTGAGTAAAAGTGAAAGACACAAATGACTAATAATAAGTGCCTTCATAACAATATGAACAGTGAAAGTTAAACTAAAATCTATATTATAGCTTACCTAACAATAAATACAAGTGAAAATTACACTATCAATTATCATAGTCCAGTGAAAGTGACACTAAGAATATAATAACAAAAAAGTACAAGTGAGACACAAAAATAACTTTATAAAAATAACTTTATTGAGTGAAAATTACATAATAATGATAATAAATGGCAGAATAAACAATAAAAACACTCAAATCGCTTCCTGGCATAATTGCGGGTGGGGCGACGAGTGCAGTACTGCGTCGTAGCCGGGGCCGCATTTGAGCGTTCGGACTGGTCTAGGTAAATACGCGCCAAAAGTTACCTCCACTAAAATCGCGATCACTCCTGAACCATTTGAGCTAGAGAGCTATACTTAACGTCAGTCTACACACAAAAGTAAGGGCTGCATTTTGATGTTTGTTTGCATATTGTAGCTAATGTATTAACGGAGATAGGCCTTGGTTTACTTGTGTTGTTTTTTAGCCAGATCACCCGGATACGAGCGTTGTCATTTAGAGTGGCTGCACAGGCAGGAAGGGTTCACGGCCACAACCATAGCGGCCACATTCATTGACCCGTTCAGTACCTGTGATGTCTTTTAAGTTGATTCTGGCTACCATTATTGTGCATTATACTAGTTAATTCAGATTAAAATGGTCCTCCAGCAATTATCAAGCTTTGACCTATCTCACCTGACCCTTTTTACTAACACATATCCTTCTTAAACTGCACAAAATCGGCTAGATATTGATAGAGCAGAATTAAAAAGACATCACCAGTACAGAAGGGGTTAATGCCCAAAAAACTACACTACACCTACGCCAACAAATATTAACACAAAGGTATTACCTCCATATAATCATAATAATATCTACATTAAATACTTCATGTAAATGTAAGTTATTTGCAATATGTAGTAATGCTCAAATTATACAACTTTTTACAAATACATAATCATAGTTCTTCATCTAGGCCATAATATATCTATTCCTAGCCCAATGATTATATCTACATAAGTAAGTCACCTCCATATCAGCTCATTTCTAAGACTTCACCTAGATAATCAAACAATATATAGGTTACTTTAGGTTTAAAATGCTTTTTATTATGTAGTAATGCTCAAAACATAAAATAAAGTACAGTACATTATTGTATTTGGCATTGCTGAACTAATAGCCATATTAAATAAGGACAATGCAATAAAGGCTGAAGCAATAGTCAGAATTATAAGAAATAGCACAACTTAAATGGCCACACTCATACAAGGCCACAACCAAAACATAACATACTCATAAGTGGCCACAACCAAAATTGCTACACTCCTTAATGGTCACAAACAAAATGGGCTATCATTTGTTCCCTGTAGTTTCTCCATGCCCGATAAGTTACATGATCTTTTCATATATGTGACACAGCCCTTGTATCCAACACAATACCCTGCATGCAAAACCGCTTGTACCCCGGACAACGTTGCTTGCAACATTAATTTGTATTGGTTTCCTAATTCACATTTTCCCAGCCGTGATTCGGTAGTTTGAATAGTTATGAGCAGTAATAGCTTCGCACTCATTTGAATCAGCATCGAACGCAAACTGGAACACACTATGCTATATGTTATACATTAGGTGTTTCCGATCTTGGTTTTAACCCTTTTCAAGCGACTTTTGTTGTTTAATACTTGCTATATTTATACGATTTTATGCAGTTTAAGAAGGTTCTGTGGTAGTATAAAGGTATGAGTGAGATAGTTCAAAGTCTGTTAATTGCTGGAGGCCTTTTTTAAACAGAATACAATTGTCTAATAGTAGCCAGAATAAAGTTAAAAGGACGACACCGGTACTGAATGGGTTAAAGGTAAAAATATTGGATGTGTATTTATAAACATTCACGACTGTACTTTACTCTCTCTGGCGCTAATGTTTGTATATTATGAGCCCACAAACGACAAGAACGAACCACCAATTAATTAATTATGATTACAGATAATTAATGAGAAAGAACGACTTAGTTTTGGATACTACAGCAGTAGTATCTTGAGCCATGATCATCAATGCTGCTGTTAAATTGCTGCATTAGAAGCTACATAACGCTGAATTGATATGACAACTGACAACTTTTGTATTTCAAATAGGTGATTTAAATAATTAAACACCAGAGCCACCGAGGACTGTTGTTGACCTGTTTCTACGATCCAGGTAGTAAACGACTTCCAATGAGATTGATACTGTCTTTGAGTTGATTTAGCATACTGATTAATCAATTTGTGAGTCACAGATTCCCCAAACTAGCCTAGCCACTTGGCCTTCTGAATGTCCATAAGGCAAAAGTCAGCGAGGTCTTGAGGTTTCCAATTGTCTAAGTGGAAGCACGAGATCGGGAGCGCGACACAGGGTTCTCGCACCGCGTCTTCAATGATTCTACCAAACTTAAGCCGGCCACAATGGCGCGATCATAGAGACAATGCCTCGATAACCACGTAGTTTGTGAACTACTTTGCACATTAAGGATGCGTCTGGAGGTGGAAACAGATAAATGGAGCTCCATTTGTTCCAATCTACCAGAAATGCGTACAAACCCCGCCGGAGTCTGACTCCGACGTGTGAGGTACTGAGGTAGCTTGTGTGTTGCCGCTGATGCGAACAAGTCCACTTGTGGAAGGTAGGGTTCGGCAATCATCTCTTGAAAGATGTTTTGCTTGAGAGCCCATTCTACTTGAGTGCTCTATCTCCGAGACAGAGCATCTGCCCACACGTTCGCCTCGCCGGGCAGATATGTTGCATGAAGATAAATCACTAGCCTTGCAGCTAGTCGAAAGATCTTTTCCGACAACCCTTGTAACACTCGAGATCTCGCTGACCCTTGCTTTTGAATGCATGTTACTGCAGTCAAGTTGTCCATTCTGAAGGCAAGAGACTTTCCCGCCTGGCTCATGCCGTGCTCCTGTAAAAAGAATAGGGGGACTAGCAACTCCTTGGCATTGATATGAAGATGATTTGAAATTTACCATAGACCCTGGCCCTGATGACCTAGGTTTGACTGGTAACCCCATCCCAGGGTACCTGATGCGTCTGTATCTATCCAGACTGTCGGAGGCGGAGCTGTCCATGTCAAGGAGGAGTGTATTACTTCTGGCTTTGCCCAGGCCGCCAGGAGGTTGTGGATTAAAGTTGGAATTTGCTGCAGTGTTTCCGCTGGCAACAGCGGAAAGCACCTGTTTCCTTCCAAAATAATTTGTTTGACCTTCAGACGACCTAACGGGACCGTCAGCTGTATCCAATTGAGTGAGCCTACCAGAGATTCCCAGATCCTCCTCGTTGTTGTCCGAGCATGAAGAAACCGAAAGAGTTTCCTCCGAAATCTCTGACGGTTGTCTTCGCTCTGACTCAGAGTGAGTAACTCGGTATCCCAGATAAGGCCCACCCACTGGATTTTCCTGGTGGGGATCAAGGAGGACTTTGCTAAGTTCACCTTGAACCCCAAGGCAGCTACATGATCTAATACTTGTTGAACATGTTGAAGGCATATTATTCTGGATTGTGCTACCACTAGGTACCATAGGTACCATAACACCATGATCCCCAGTTCGAGTAATGGTAGCAAGGCCTGTCCGACTAATTTTGTGAAAACTCGGGGTGCTAGATTTAATCCAAAGGGCATTCTCTGAAAGACAAACGTTTGATCCCCGTTGCGCAAAGCTAGAAACTTTTGAAAACGTTTGTTGATTTGGAAATGCCAGTAGGCATCTCTCAGATCGGTGGAGCACATCCATCCCTGCGGCGGGAGTGTCAATCTGATCTGATTCACAGTCAGCATCCTGAATGACTGATTGTGAATGTGTGTGTTGAGATAATTATGAGAGGTCGATCACCGGCCTCATCTGAACACTGTCCCTTTTTGGCACCAAAAACAACCGGGATTTGAACACGGGCTGTGACACAGGACTGGGGATAATGATCTGCTTGTGGGCCATCTCTTTGATGATTGATCCCACCTCCAATGAAACAAGATTGAATTCTGTGGGGATACGTAAACGGGGTCGCTGGGACCACCACCAGGAGAGGCCTTTGCGAACCACTGTCCTTGCCCATGTTCGCCGGGGCCATGCCCGATGACAATCTCGGAAGTTGCCAGTTGCATAACTGGTGTTGTCCGGCAGTACTACTCTCGGTTCCGTCTCACCTTGCCTTGGCACTGGGAGTGAGAGAACCTTGTGGTAACTCAGTTTTATGAAGAGGGATGTGACTCTGATTTTGGAATGGGGGGATGAGAGACCTTGCTACCATCACTGCTGGGTTTACCCCTAGACTGACCCCTATACCAATGCCCTCGACCCCTGGGTTGACCTCGCCCTCGAGGCATCCCGTTATTCGCAGGGGCTGTGTAAGTCTTTGATGACTGATATGACTGTGCTTGACCACGAAAGGAACTCTTAGCTTTAAAGTTAGATTTAGCTGACTGCTCACCTTTAGACTTAGAAGTGGTAGCAGTTTGTGAGTCTAATAAGAAATTGACAGTGCGCCAGGCGTCGTCAGAGGCTAGTGTTTTGGTGAATACATTGGATAGTATAAGTCTCCTACTGATCTCTGCCGGGAGCCTCCTCACCAAGTACACCCTCAGGTCTTGACGGACCGGTACCGCCTCAAAGAGAGCAGTTCGGATGTCGCCGAGAGACTGAATGGAGTTTTGGAGAAGAAGGCGCATGGTCAGGGAAAGAGCCTTCTGGGTCCCGGCGTCCGTTGCCGACTCAGTCGTCCTGGCCAGAGAGGCCCCAAGTTGGTGGCTGAGTAGGTATTGGGACGCCAGTCTCCAGGCTTTCTGCCTCATTTTAAAGTCTTTATCGATCTGTACCTGTGTTGGGGGACAAAAAGGTTCAGGTAACTGGCATAAAGATAGTTTCGGAGCACCAAAAAATTAAAAAATGTATTGAGGTGTCCCGTCCGCCTTGCCTACCGGCATAGAAAACCAATGATTGTTTTCTGACGGAAGCTGATGACTGATTTTGTTAGTAATGGTGCTGGCAAACAGCTGGGCCTCTTGTCCCCATGCAACCCATGGCCCAGACTCCCCCCCTTGAAGATGAACTAAAGAAGACCCATGAGAGTCCCTGAAGGGTACTGCATTTAATTCTGGGGTCAAACCCTGTAACAGCTTTAAATCGTTAAACCAGTCTGATTTAGTCCAGTCGGAAAAAAGTTTTCCGGCGGAAGCGGGAGGCAAGGCAGGGGATTGCATATAGACAAAATAGTCAGGATTATAAAATGTAGGAATGGCCCTGACGACAACATCAAGCACCTCCCCAGACTGGTTCTTGGCCCTCAACTTCTTGGCCTTACTTGCCTCGATAACCCAATGTTCTGGTACAGGAGACTCACCTGTAACCGTGGGTTGTGCGACCTTGGGATGTAAAGGCTTAACAACTGACCAAGACTTATCCGGTCCATATAAAAATAGCATAGGGCCCTTCTTACTGGGAATGGACTTATCAAGCGGGGGAGGTAGCAAATCTGAAAACAATTTCAAACTGGACGGCAAAAGAGCCGTGGCACCCGGAGTGGAAGCCTGAGGAGTGACAGTAGGGGGAGGTAAAGTTACATTAACTTGAGGTTGCACTAAAACTTGCCCTAGAGGTCGCACCACCGGGGCTACTGGTATAGGAACTGATACCTGTCGCTCACCTTTAACCTGTCTCATAAATTCAAATAACTCCTGTAATTGGTCCTTAGCTACAAATATCCCACTTTCCTGGTCAGACTGGGATGCAGACCGTGACATCTCTGACTCCTGCGTTCCAGATTGCCGAGAAGATGGACGTTGGCCAGACGCCAGCTCCTCGGTATGTACTCCTTGTTGTTGTAGATTTTTTGTGGGGAGATTGTAGGCACCAATCGATCAGGGCTAGACCCAGGTGAGGTTATAGGCATGTGATAACGAGTCGCTGTAACTCCTGTTTCATTTGCTTGGCGTCTCTTACTGATTTTCTTTGTGCCTCATTTACACTGAGAGCAATCCAGCTAGCTCTCACAAATACCTCCTCCTCCTATCCACTTCACTACACTAAACATGCACACCACACTTCATTCCTCCACACCAAAATTAAAAAAAAAAAAAAAAATATGAATTCTAGCCCAGCCTCGGAGTCCCCAGGAGGAGGGACCATAAATGCCCCCACACCCGACCGACCATCCCCTGACGACCCCACACAATTACCTGGACCTCGGCCTGTTACTCTTTATATTAATTTCTGCAACATTCGTGGACTTTCCTCTAACTTTCACTCTGTTGAGCACCATCTCTCCTCCTACAAACCTGATCTTCTCTTCCTCACCGAAACTCAGGTGTCTGTAGCAACATCCAGCAGCCCCTTCTCTGTATCCTCCTACTTTCTCTATCCTAGTTTCAAAGCCAAAGGTGGATGTTGTGCATATGTGCACAACAAACTCACTTGCTCTCGTGTTCCTGATTTCGACTCCTCTGAATTCTCAACTTTATGGCTCAAACTTTCCTGTCATTCTCTTACTAAATATTTCTGTGCTGTCTATCTTTCCCCTAACTCTACCAACTTTCCCAAATTCTTTGACTATCTAAACTCTACAGTGGAACACATTCTATCCATTTCTCCTTTCTCAGAAATCTCCATCTTAGGAGATTTCAACGTTCACCACCGCCAATGGCTCTCCTCTCTCACTTACTGATCCACCTGGTGAACAAGCCTACGTCTTTTCTATCCTAAATGACCTAGAGCAGTTAGTTCAGCAACCCACCCATATCCCGGATCGCATCGGAGATCGGCCCAACATTCTTGACCTGTTTCTAACTTCTAACACTTCTTCTTATACTGTCGATCTTTTCTCTCCTTTGGGCTCCTCCGACCATAAACTTATCTCTGTCACCTGTCCTATCTCTCCAGTACGGCCACCTGATCCTCCTAGCCGGCGGCGCTTGTGGCACTTTGGCGCTGCCGACTGGGAGGCTCTTCGGCAGTACTTCTTTGATTTCCCATGGAATGATTTCTGCTTCCGTGGCCGAGGACCCTCGGAGAGTGCTGAACGCATTACCGAGGTAATCCTATCGGGCATGGAAGCATACATTCCATTCTCTTTCTCTCAGACTAATGCTAAAAAATCTTGGAACCTGTTCTACTGCTGTCCGCAATAAGGAGGAAGCATTCAAATGGTACCGACGCCTTAAAACTCAAGACTCTCATTCTTCATATGTTTCTGCCCGGAATCAAGCCAAATCTGTTCTTCGACTTGCCAAACACTCTTTCATCAATAATAAATGCACTGAACTATCCAACTCTAGCTCTTCCCAAGCTTTCTGGCATCTAGCCAAAAACCTCTCCAACAATTTCTCTTCCTCGTCTTTCCCTCCCCTTTCCCACTCTGATGGCACAACCATCACTTCTTCCTCTGACAAAGCTAAACTTTTCGCTCAAACTTTTGCTAGAAACTCCACCTTGGATGATTCCGGTGCTATTCCTCCCTCTCCGCCCTCCTCTCTCTTACTTATGCCTAATATCCTAATCTCTTCAAAAGATGTACTTTCTACCCTCTCTGGGCTTAACACTAATAAGGCGTACGGTCCGGACGGTGTTCCTCCTGTTGTTCTCAAAAACTGTGCTTCCGTGCTGACTAGGCAAACTCTTTCATCTCTGTCTATCCTCTAACGTCTTCCCTTCATGCTGGAAGTTTGCTCACATTCAACCTGTCCCAAAGAAGGGTGACCGCTCTCAACCCTCCAACTATCGTCCAATTGCTCTCATTTCTTGTCTTTCTAAAGTTTTTGAAACTATTCTTGCTTCCAAATTTCTTAAGCATTTCTCTTCTCATAATCTGCTCTCAGATCGCCAGTATGGCTTCCTTAAGCGTCGCTCTACTGGTGATCTTCTTTCATATCTTACTAACTCTTGGTCATCCTCCTTTCGGGACTTTGGCGAGACTTTTTCTATTGCACTAGACATATCGAAAGCCTTCGATAGAGCCTGGCATAAATCTTTTATTTCTAAACTACCCTCCTTCGGTTTCTATCCGTCCATCTGTGCCTTTGTCTCTAATTTCCTTTCCGGCCATTCCATAGCCGCGGTTGTGGACGGCCATTGTTCACTTCCTCACCCTATAAACTCCGGTGTTCCTCAGGGCTCTGTCCTATCTCCTATTCTCTTTCTAATTTTTATAAATGATCTCCTTAACTGTACCTTAATTCCCATCCATTCATACGCAGATGACTCAACCTTACACTACTCCATTAGTTTTTCAGAACGCCCCAGCCAGCAATCCCTCAACGACAAACGTAATGAAGCCATACAACTCTTTAATTCTGATCTAAATACTATTTCCAATTGGGGCAGAGAAAACCTTGTTAAATTTAATGCTTCCAAAACCAAATGTCTCCATCTATCTACCCGTCAGGATCTCCCAGCGGACTATCCCTTATTCTTCAACAATACAAAAATCAACCCTTCATCTTCTCTCAATATTCTTGGTGTCTCTTTTTCTTCTGCTCTCATTTGGAAGGACCATATTACCAGTCTTGCTAAGGCAGCCTCCCAGAAGCTGGGTGTGCTCAACCGCCTTAGGGGGTTCTTTTCCCCTGCACAGCTTCTTGCTCTGTACAGGGGCATAGTGCGCCCTTGTATTGAGTATTGTTCACATGTGTGGGGATGTTCCTCTCACACCGCTCTCCTAGACAAGGTTGAAAGGAAGGCCTTTCGTATCATTAACTCCCGTCCACTCACCAACTCTCTGCAATCTCTCTCTCTCCGCCGCAATGTTGCATCTCTCTCTCGCTATTCTATCGCTGCTATAATAATCAGTGTTCCTCAGAGCTATCCTAGTGCATACCACCTCCTTTACGTAGGGCACGTGGTACCCGTCTTGCAACTCAATCCCACCCCTACTCTGTGCAACTCTCCAACCCAAGAGTGAAACGTTACTCTCAAACTTTCTTCTACTCAACAGCTGAGCTCTGGAACTCTCTCCCAGAATCAGTTTTTCCCGCTTCCTATGACTTAAATTGCTTCAAACTCTGTGTGTCCAGGCATTTTGGTTCGAACGTCCCTTGATTTTGGCCCTGTCACTCTTTCAACTATGGGGGAGGCACTCGCTATAGGCAGTTATGCCTTTTGCCTCCCTCAATCACATAGAAAAAACAAAAACAAACAAAAACAAAATTAGACCCCGGTGACCGGGTCGGGGGGGGCTGGCACAGCCTTCAACCGAGACTCGCCGACCCAGGCAGCGGGATGATGTGTTCCTGTTTGTGAGTCATCGAGAACGTAGGGCTCAGAAAGGTCTCTTAAGGTTCAAATCCGGAATGTCATACAAGAAGGGGTCATGACCTGAGGCTTGCTGGTCAGAAGAGCTATCATACTCCTGCCGGCCTAGAACACACACTGCTACTCCTTTCCATTCCCAATACCGGCAAGGCCTTAGGTTCGGGCTGCGGGTTGTGGGGAATAGAAAACCGGTGAGATTGGCTGGAGACATGACTAGATGTGTCTCTTTGGGCCTCCCTGTGTGATGAAGACTTTACCGGCTGGGGTGGAGGCTGAGCCGCCTTCTTCGACGATGAGGAGGATTTCCTAACCCTGCTCTTTCTTGACTTATCATCGCCGGCAGAAAGTGCGGCGTCAAAATCAGGGCGTGACCTCTTAGCAGCTTGATCAACAGAAGGCGACTTGGGTCTTGCTCTAGGTGAGCGGAACCTGTCACGCCAGCTAGACGATGCTGGTACATCCGGCGGATCAACGGTCCTAGGTCGCTTAGGCTGGCGGGAGGAAGTTTCACGAGAGGAACCCCCAGGGGGTAAAGTAACTGACACCCCTTTAAGCAAGTCATCTAAAATCTGGTCATCCAGTTGCAAAGATTTATGGGCGACCGTCTTACAGTACGTTACATAATCAGATCTAATGTGAAATAAAATAGTCTTACACTGACTATCAGCATGGTTCAAATGGGCATTGCGGAGGGCTGAATAATGAGTGCACTATTGGGAAAGCCAACGACCACAAGAACGGTCTAAACAAGGAACACACTTCACACAGAGGGTGTGGCCGATAACCGTTAAATTGTTACATCCCAAAGCCTTACAAAAAGATAAAACACTCTTATCCATGGTAACTTCCTCCCGCCAGGGAGATTGCAGATCCTCCTAGGTGTCCCACATGCGAACCTGTGGTGTGAGAACATTTCAAGAATCAATGCTCATTAGGACACGCTAGGCTGGAAAAGCTAATATTTCAATATAAAAATCTCCACATTAAAAGAGAAAGAAGAATTGAATAACACTATACAGTCTTAGTTCCCCTTACGTTAAGTACATTCCCCAGAAATGTAAGTGAGTAGTTAGTAGTCCCATGTGCTACTTAAATGATATAACTTTTTACCTAAGTGATCAACACTGACCTCATCCCGTCTTGTGATGCAAGAACTAACCCCGGCAACCAGCGCAACTATGGATATTAATTCTTAACCCCGGCGGACCAATCGCCAAAAAGAAAGTAAAACAGTTCAACTGAATGCTACAAGATAGGAATGGGTGAGTTCGATTCTCGGCTCAGCTGTTATTATCCCGGTGGACGTGGCTCCCCACGATGCACCCCCAGGATTAACGTCTGATTGTACCAAGCAACAAAAGTTTTTATCTGTTAAGTTTATGCGGCGGAAATGAAGTTGTGATAAAGGAGGCGGCATAGCCGGACACTCTCGGAACACAATTTTAGTAACATGCCGGCTCAGCCGGAATGAACTAGACGCCGTGAACAAAACAGACAAAATCCATTACAATCCAGTATCAAACGCGGATGTTCTGAATTTTAACATAACTCTAGATGTTTCCCGGCGGAGAAACCACGCGAACAACTAGAGGCACGTTGTTATTAAGTCTCACTCTATAAAAATCCCGCCGGAAGGGCCAACCCTCCAATATGGAATGACCAATGTGTACATACATGGCATGGTTATACATGAATAATAATCAATACATCAATAATCAATACATCAATAATAACACACCCTAGCCACATAAAAATAACCTACATGAGGCCAACTAGATGGGGGCAGATGGCGATGATATAAGTCATTGTAGCACAAACCTGCGATCCAGTGATGACCACAAAATCACGTAGAAACACAAAGAGTAGGTTGAAGAGCAACATGGCTCCGTGCAGGACCCCTCAGCTAAGTGAGACTATCCACGAGCACTAGCCCATGTGGCATACTGTTGAACACCCAAAATGGACCGAACAACAGGCCCCGGTTCACCCTATAAGAAGCCTCATGACTAAATTGTGAACTAATAATGAGCTAGGAAAATAAAACAAGCATGTGGGAGCCTCGCCTTATCACAACGAGGACTCCGCCTAACACGTATACTTTAGACCCTGAAAAACAGTCTCCAGGGCCCGCATTTAACACTCACAGCCTACACTAGTCGATAAGCTACCTGACCTTAGCACTTAACATGTACAAATGAGTAAAGACTCACCATAACCGAGGGGAGGTGACGAACAAGGGCGGGCAGGAGCGCCTGGGATGCACGTCCGATGCAAGCGGGCCCGGGAGAAATAAGGAGGAACAAGGGCTTCGAGAAGCGAGGCGAAGCGTACCCAAACAGCAGACGCATGAGAAGCGCAATGCTAAGATCAAGTTTAATCTTTTTACTTTATTATTTTTTGCTAGTTTTTTCTAGTAGTGGTACCCACATCATATAGGACGAGTCCGTGCGTTGTTTTTAAGAGCGTTTCGCTCACGATGTGTGGCAATCGCATTTTGATCTCTCCCGGGCGGGAAGTTTGAAAGACAAGCTTGAGTTCAAAGATTGGCCATAAACAATGTTAAGGATCATCGTCAATGTTGAAGGGGCCACTAATAAATATATACGTTATATTGCAGACAGTTTTGTTATGCCGGGTTGTAATCCAACTCGCTTTGTTATGTATTCTTTATTCACCCGGATTTCGGATATTTAGAATTGGATAATGCTCAACAGGAACATATCTCGCTTCATGAATATTACTTTTAAGTTACTCAATCGCTCTCCCAAAAACACAATAAACACTCAGTATAAATTACACTCATATTTATTCTTTAAACATAGGTACATAAATGGGGTATTAAAACCTCTACTATATTGAGTAGGATACTAATATACATACACTGTGACTGATAAAGAGTTGAACAGATTTTACTCTCTAATGAAATATAGTTGTCACTTACAAAGTAAAACAAAAATAGGAAATTCACAGTTACACAAAATACATACACGAATAATAAATATTAATGACAATATCTATGTGGTCCAAGTGTATAATGTAAGGTATGGTAATTACAAGGTATGGCAACTGAGGTCAACTACTCAGCTGCGCATAAGGCTGCGCGGCGTGAAATACAACGAATGCCGCGCTCAGGTGTACGCTCAAAGATACTGCTCTCAGGGGTACTGGTCAGACGGACTGAGGTCTGGTTAAATATAATTTTGATTTAGTGCAACGTTAAATCGAGGATAGAAGATATGAACTTCGCGTTAGTATATGGGGAATAATAATTTAAATCTGAATTTAACTATCAAAGGGTTATTGTGAATAATTGTTCACATGATACACAAGAAAGAAATCCAATCGTAGATGAGCTGATATTACACGGAATAAGGAAATCAGATTTACAGTAAATGTAGTGAATGAATTATAGTGGCACAAAATAGCTATAGACAAGAATGTTTGAATGAATTAACAAACTACTGAAAGTAACGCAGAACGGAGTAGCGCTTTATTATAGCTTTAATAAGAGCTATAATAACTTAGATACAAAACAAAGAGTATTTAACAAATAGCCAAAGATGATGGCATCAGAAAGAGTTTGAATAAATTAACAAACTACTGAATGGAACGCAGAACTAAGTAGCGCTTCACTATAACTTTAATAATCGTTATAATGATTTAATTACAAAACGAAGTAGTAATATATCGATAGCCAAACATATAGGCTTGATGAATCAAGGAATGTATAATATGAATTCCTAAATCGGTGGCGAAATAATTACATAGCCCGAGTAACGTATATGAATAGATTATTCACAAGAACTAATACAAAGTAAGTATCTTGAACATAGACTAATTCGAACTCCACGGAGGGGCTCTTTTCTTTCAATGGTGGCGAATTTATACTATAAGTATTCTCCGATTAGAAATGGACATAATATGGTCCTGAGGTTAGAAGTTAAGTTTAGGTTATTTAGATGGAAAATAGCCCTCGTTATACACTTCACTTCGACTTTGACACGCAATGAATAATAACACAATATAATAAAATCTGAGAGCATTAACTAAGAAACACATGTAATCTTGACTATATAACGTATGTAAAAATTATTGAACAAATGCTTGAACACGAATTACATAGAGCATACACCGTACTTAAATAAAATCACTGCATGGATTAAATTTAGATAAATCTACATGTGTAATAAGTTGACAAGGGAAATCCTAGAAGCGGATCTCTACAAACAAGTTAAATTGAACACTCAGATATTTTATATTACTTTCACAATAATTCCGAACACTTATAAAACACAGAGACACTTAGGG
The DNA here is from genome assembly GCA_032716605.1 of Paralithodes platypus. Classification (NCBI taxonomy): domain Eukaryota; kingdom Metazoa; phylum Arthropoda; class Malacostraca; order Decapoda; family Lithodidae; genus Paralithodes; species Paralithodes platypus. The sequence goes on along the minus strand of CM064542.1, from coordinate 20,873,437 downwards.
TACGGGGTAGAGAAGTAATTTCCATGAGGGAGAATCTGGACGACGTAGGACTCGTAGTTCTTCCTCTGGCTGGATGTCAAAGGGAGCTGCCTCTCTCACGGACAATAGAGAAGGTTGCTCCTGGTTCCTCTAACACACTCTCGTTCGCCACCCTAGTTGGACTTTACTACAGGGACAGGCTTGTCCTATAGAAAGCCTATAACACTATTCTCTACCCACTAAAAGTTAGACCAGTGGAAGGTAGGAACCGTAGTTGCATACCTTCCCTCAATTTCAGTCAGTCTATATTTGGGTTATAATATGAACTCAATTTTACCTATTTCAATATAGTAGGGACATGGGGATTTCATTCTTGTCTTTATTGTGAAGGCAATCATTATCCTAAATATATACTTGCCCTAATAATACATGTAAAAGGTTATTCTCTATATCCTACAATTATACTCTTTATATCAAAGTCTTGCATGGCTGAATGATAAATGTCTACGTTGTTCACACTTCCTGACTTTTCCTAGATTGCAGGCCATGCTTTCGTTCCTCTTGATTCTTTTTCTACTACTTCCACTCCTCAAGTGAGGTACTGTAGAGGTGATTCTCTTGGTCCCATCGGTAGAGGTACTGCACTGGGTCTTGATGTGGTATTTGCATAAATTCTTCCTCGTTGTATAATAAATCCAGCTATTGTTGCGTATTTGCCTTAGGTGTATGTCCCAGGCTCTGCCATTGGCTGGACAGGTATCCCCGTGATTGGTCGGGGCTTGAACTCCTGGTAGGTCCCGGATGTGGTGACCTTCGGCGGGCAGACTGACCTATTCCTGCAGGGATTAGAGCATGGGTAGGCCTTCCTTGCTGGGTAGACTGTGTCACTGCTGTAGGTACTAGAGCATGGGAAACTCGGGGGAACTGTGTGGTTTCTCTTTTCATCTTCTGCTGCATCTTTTTCCTTGTTCTTCTGCTCTCCTTTACTGCGGATATTTTGGCTATGGTAGGCTGTTCCCTTTCCTGCATTGTCAGGACCTCTGCAGGGTTTGCTTTGCCCCTAGTTTGAAACCCCGTCATCTCACCACCGTCTTCCAAAAACAAATCTCGGCCGCGAGACTTAAGGTTATATGTTCGGAAAGTTCTGGTGATGAGATAAGGTGTGAGGTGCTGCAGAAATGGACACCAAACTATTGTGGAGATATCATTAGATATCATAGGCGTTGTATTGCAGAGTCAGCTGGAGGGGAGTAGTATAGGTAATACATGGTTTAAGTGAGCTGGAGAGGTGATGTTGATAGTGGCGTTGATGGAGGACACGAACAGACTGCTGATTTTCATGATGGCAGCAGGAGGAACAGTATTGGTAGATGCGGTTGGTTGTGGAGCTGGTGGAGTTATGACTGGACTGGAGTCAGTAGGAATAGTTGGCCCAGGTGGTAGGGGCTTGGTGGTTAAGGGGCCTGTCCTTAGGTCAGGTGACATCGCAGTGGCCAGAGGAACAGGTTGGATGAGTGACCTCGCAACAGGTGTGGCGGTGACCTTTGAAGTTCGCGAGGTGGTGACTTTGGTGAGAGCCCGCCTTTTGAAGGTGGGTGCCCACCGCTTAGGTGGAGTCATACGTCGGCCAGATCTTCGACATGTGGGATTAGACAGATGTCGCATTAACGAAGGTGGTCTTAATTTGTTCGTTGGCATGCGGCAAGAAGGATTGGGGGAGGCATAGGCACGTTGAGATGATTTAGAATTAGAGGAAGTAAGTGTAGAACTACGAGTAGATCTGGTAGGTTTAGGAGCTTGAATCAGAGGTATAGGAAGTTGTGGAGAGAGTTTAGATTTAAGTGTAGTTGAACAGTTTTCCTGAACAGGTAAACTTGTTGGGCTGATAATTTGCTGAGTGGATGAAATAGATGAAGTGTTGGACAGAGAAGGAGAGGTTTGGCGATTCCTTTCTAGAGATGGAATATTTTTAATTTATGGAGTGGTAGGGAGAGAACAGGGTGATGTAGGAAACATAGGTAGACTGTTGGCAGGTGAGGTAGTAGGAAGAGTAGATCTTAGCTGAGTCACAGTTGGGTTAGGTTGTGTTAGAAGTTTAGGAGGAGCAGAGACAATGCGAGTAGGAGGTGGAAGATCATTAAAGAGACTGGTGCGATAGGGGTTTGATGGAGGAGGGATAGGTGGTTCTGGATAGGTGAACTCGGTATTAGGTACTCTTGGCACAGGTGGTTGCACAAGTGTTTGTACCACTACCTGAGCAGGAGGAATGGTTGGAAGGATAGGAGGTGTCAATGGTTCTGTGGATCTTAAATTTTGGTTATCAATTGCAGGCAATGTGTCATTATCTTAGGGGTCAGCAAGCATAGTCATATTGTCATCAATGGGCTGAAACCTACGTACATCTCTATTTCGGTAGGTGCGTGACTCTCCCAAGTAATTTATGGTGACCTGGTAACAGTTTGGCACAGTTAATATCTCAAAAAGGACCTTTAGATCTGGGTTTGAGGTTGGAAGGCACTGGCAGGTGAGCAACCATGACAAGATCGCCGACATGGTGAGGACTTACTTTCGCTGTCTCGTCAGGTTGAAGGTCTTGAATGTATTGAAGTTGTCGAAGGCGGTTTGGTTTGGACGCTACTAACATTCCTGTAGGTCTGGCTGTGCGGGACCTATCTTTGCCAAAGGCACAGGCTCGGCAGGCTTCAGTGATTCTTTTTGCTGTGACGTAAGGAGAAGGAGTCCAGTATTCATGCTGGAAAGTAGTAGTTAACTTCCTCTGTCCCAAATGAATGCCATTGTGGGCATGTAAGGATTGCATAGTAGATAGAGCCGAGTTGGGTGTAATTACAATTTTTCCTTCTGGAGTATACAAATTATTTCCTCTTCTTGTTAGTTGGGAGAAAATACGTCTAGGCATCCAATTTGCCTTTTCTTGTCTTTGAAACTGCTTAACACAATGACTGCGGGCTGTTATATCAAAAAATACGGTCATCACTGCAGGACTTGTCACATGACAATTGCCAGATCACTGCCTTGAACAAGGGCTGGGAGACAGTCGAGTGAGTTCAAGCAGCGCGGGACAATCCCATCCACCGCCCCCCCGTGTCTGAGCCATCACGAGTGGCAGTGGGAGACATCTCCAACTCCCTTCCAGACTTGGGAATAGCGGAAACCCCTCAAACTCGCTATTTCTTACCGATTTAGCGTCACATGTGCAATAAAACAATAGAATAAAATCTGAGAGCATTCACTAAAAAACACGTGTAATCTTGACTATATAACGTATGTAAAAATAATTGAACAAATGCTTGAACATGAATTACATAGAACATACACCGTACTTATATAAAATCACTGCACGGATTAAATTTAGATAAATCTACATGTGTAATAAGTTGACAAGGGAAATCCTAGAAGCGGATCTCTACGAACAAGTTAAATTGAACACTCACATATTTTTTATTACCTTCACAATAATTCCCAACACTTAGAAAACACAGAGACACTTAGGGTATGGGGTAGAGGAGAAGTAATTTCCATGAGGGAGAATCTGGACGACGTAGGACTCGTACTTCTTCCTCTGGCTGGACGTCAAAGGGAGCTGCCTCTCTCACGGACAATAGAGAAGGTTGCTCCTGGTTTCTCTAACACACTCTCGTTCGCCACCCTAGTTTGACTTTACTACAGGGACAGGCTTGTCCTATAGAATGTATATAACACTATTCTCTACCCACTAAAAGTTAGACCAGTGGAAGTTAGGAACCATAGTTGCATACCTTCCCTCAATTTCAGTCAGTCTATATTTGGGTTATAATATGAACTCAATTTTACCTATTTCAATATAGTAGGGACATGGGGATTTCATTCTTTTCTTTATTGTGAAGGCAATCATTATTCTAAAAATATACTTACCCTAATAATACATGTATAAGGTTATTCTCTATATCTTACAATTATACTCATTATATAAAAGTCTTGCATGGCTGAATGATAAATGTCTATGTTATTCACACTTCCTGACTTTTCCTAGATTGCAGGCCATGCTTTCGTTCCTCTTGATTCTTTTTCTACTACTTCCATTCCTCAAGTGAGGTACTGTAGAGGTGATTCTCTTGGTCCCATCGGTAGAGGTACTGCACTGGGTCTTGATGTGGTATTTGCATAAATTCTTCCTCGTTGTATAATAAATCCTGCTGTTGTTGCGTATTTGCCTTAGGTGCATGTCCCATGTGTAAGTATCGGGGGATCGGCTTGCGGCCAAGACATTTTTCTACCAAAAAAATTTAAAATATTATAGAAGTGGAATTTTGGGGATGTTTTTTTTTTAAAGTTTGATGGAGGTCTAGGGAGGAAACTAAAAACAGTAATAAATAAAATTAAATATCGACCACAAAAACAAGCACTACCCACTTAAGTGAACAGACTATAGTAAGAGAGATCGTCCATCATTCTATATGTATGTTAGTTTGGTGACGTAATTATCAAATAAAGGAGTGATCTTTTGTTTATTATTATTTTGAAATCATATACCAAAAACATATGGACATTTTTAAGAGTAAAGAAAGGATAATACAAAGGAATACAAAGGAATGCAAGCAACAACAGCTCTATTGATCCTTACATGGCTGCTTCTTGGTTAGGAATTGGCACTGGCATAAAGGAAGAAAGGTTAGTAATAGGGAAGGGACTGGAAAGGGAGGGTTTCTACAGGTATCAACTGTAGGGTTTCTACTCCAGAGACCTACAGCAGCAAGATGTATTACTCAAATACAAACATAGTCACTAATAAACGTTTGAACTCTGCAGCCCTCAACAACATTATTGGACAATTTTTTCCACTAATTCACTTCTCTATTTAAAAACAAATGTTTTGCCTCATGTGAATGAAAGGCCTTTCCGATAACTTTATAACCAATTAGTCTAGTGAAAATGGAACTGCCTATTGTAAAATACCTATTTTCATCCATGTTATCATAGCCCTTTACATTTTTTAAAGAAATGCCCTCTTATTCTGCGCTTTGTCAAGCTAAATAGGCTTAGCTCTTATAGTCACTCCTCGGATGGCTTGTTCCGAAGTCGGGGAATCATTTTGGTTACTCTGCGTTGAACTTTCCCTAGTTTTCCATTGTGCTTCCTTTGAATATGAAGACCTAAACTGAACACAATATTCTAAGTGTGGACAAACCAATAACTGGTATAAAGTTTGAGTTTTCAGGCTTGTAATCAATTGACCTCCATATTAAACCAATTATTTTTATTTTATTTTGTATTGCTTCCATTGCTGGGTGGGTTTTAAGTCTGATGACATCATTGGCACCAATATGGCGGATAATGGCATGTTTCTGCTACAACAAATTCTATAATATACACTGACAATACCTTTACGATTATACAACATCAAATATATACATATTTTCATCTTTAAGTTTCCGAATTGGATTAGCATATGGGTTATGATAAAATGTAACGCAGCTTACACATGCCTTAGGCCTAGGGTAATAGCATTTGTACACTCATGGTGAATTATAATTATGTGAACTTTAATGATCCTAATGTTCAATGTTGCGTGAGTGTAGCAATATTATCCATTCAAGCATATTCATTCTTCGCTTTCAATGTACAGTACTGTAGTATCAAATATATGGACCAATCAGCGATGAGAATTTCAGGCAAATGATGAGAAGAAATCTGATGGAATCAGAGGCGATGTTGCAAGACAAAGGAATATTAAGCCACCTGCCAATCCGCATGCTCCAATTACCTTGCCATGAGGGGAACCGAGAGAGATGGGCCGACACAAGCTGAGCTACTCACTGCCTACGCGCACACTGATTAGTCAATCGTTAATACTTTATCCAACAAACATCCCAAATGCATAAATTCATATGAAAATTATTGTATTGTCTACCTGAAAGATCTGTCACCAAAAACATCAAGAATATCACAATATACCACTGCCAGGATATTATTTTGACGATGGGAAAGCCGAGATAAGTGGAGAGAAAGATCAAAGATGCCGCACGGAAGCAGAAAGTACCTGCCACCCGTCTCAGCCAATCAGCACACTCCCTGGCATGACATCCGGGAATATGAGGAGCATGAGGGGAAGGAGAGTCTTAGTTGGAGAAACGTCACTTGCCGGGTCAGATCTTAGCCAAAGGCATCTGCGATGTTACTCCCCTGGCTTCATCCCTTTACAAATAATATATGGCAGCCCAAGATTAAATAGATTGGTGGATAGAGAGCTGCAGTACCAGCCAACCTGGAGAAGAATAGCTGAATCACCATTTGCCCAGATACACCTAAAGTATCCGCGCAAGAGCCTGTGTACACATCGCCCGCCTGCATCAAGTATCTCAGAGGCTGCAGGGTTGACCGGAAGTGTGACTGAAGAAAGAGAGGTGAGCAAACATTGGTGACCAAACATGATCACCTAAGGAGAACAAAATGAAGGAGCTGCTCATGTCTATTATGGCAGACTTCCAGGCTGGAGCAACATTTTGCTTATAGATATCTTGAAAAAAAAAAAAAAATTGAACCAGACAAACTAAAATAGATGTTACCTATAATAGGTAAACAGAGACAAACAAATATAGACTATAACCATTTGATACACTAAAAGACCAATGAGTTGAGATATTTGTTGTTATATTTTTAGTCCTCTCACTATTGGAACCGCGATTGCGTATTAGTGTAGGGTATCCCTAAATGTATGGATACGTAATTCGCATATTGGATACTCAGTTTCAATCTATTGAATGAAAAATGAATACTTAATTTCATAATAACTGGGTTACAATGAGTTTTGGTTGTGACACGCTGAATGAAATCCCTGGCAACACTGCTCTCAGTCAACCTCCACCCTCCCGCCAGGTTTAGAAAGCGAAAGCCGTCAGTATCAGTGGGGCAGGCAGAGGGCTAGAGCGCTAGCCGATGCCTTTAAACATGGCTGATATTTTGCCTGGGCTATGGGTTAGAATATTTAAAGTATTATATGATAGGGTTTTGTATTTTAGAACAGCTTTTATTTTTTATAAATTATACATTGTTGTAAATCTCAGAAACTCTATGGTTGTTTCACATCCTGGTTCATGACAGCTATCATGCATATAATTTCTTATTAATTCCTTTCCCTTTATCACAATGGTAAATATTGCTCACAATTAAAGTAGTTTTTATTTTGAGGGAGAATTAATTGTAAGGTTACAGTATTAGGATATCCTAGGAGAGTCTTTCTGGAGTCTATACATATTGTTGGAACCCAAGAGTAGAAACCCTTATGAACCAGACAGACTCTCAGTGTCTCCCAAACTACCATCACAACAAGACCTCTCAGACTGCTATTACTTTTAACTACTACATCTGCTTTCCTACCTGCCTCCCATATAACTACAACCAACACCTATACAGTAGAAGATCCACAGCTCTATCTATCTATCTATCTATTGCCTGACACCGTGATCCCCGAAGGGGTGGCCACGAGTCAGTCGATGCCCCTCCTCCAAACCAGCACCGCCTTCATCCATATACTTCCTCACTCCATCCTTCCACCTCTCTTTCGGTTTACCTCTCCCTCTCTGTCCTTCCACCTCGCTCTCGTACACCCTCTTAGTCATTCTCTCGCTTCCCATACGTTCCACATGGCCGAACCATCTCAAGGTGTTCTTTTTCACACTTTCCAGCACATCTATCTCCACACCAAACCTCCTTCTTACTTCCTCATTTGTCTGTCCATCGCTCCATGTAACTCCGCACGCACTTCTCAAGTAACTCATTTCAACCCCTCTCACTCTTGGTTTGAGTCTCTCCACCAACTTACTTCCGTAAGTCAGTGTTGGGATTACCACAATGTCAAGCATGGACTTCTTCACTTCTATACTGACCACCCTATTTCTTGTTACTGCTTTCAGCATTCCTTCAACCCTCTTCCCCTGTTGCACCCTCTCCCGCACTTCTTCATCCACATTCTTCATCTTTTCTCAATACACTGCCCAGATACTTAAACGAACTGACATCTCCATACCCTGACCGTTCAACTTCTCCTCACACTCTGTGGCTTCACCCATTTCAAAGACCATAACCTTGCTCTTCCCCGCATTAACCTTCAGATTCCGTTTTTCGCACAATGTTCCAAACATATTTACCAGACCCTGCAACTCCCATTCATTATTGCTCATCAGAACTGTATCATCAGCAGACAGCAATACAGGTAGCTTCCACTCATTTCCCTTCCTTATCAGCGATACACCAACATCCACTGCTCTTCCTTGTATTTCTTTCATGGCTCCATCCATATATACAGTACACAACCACGGGGACATCACACACCCCTGTTTCAACCCAACATTCAGATCAAAGAACTCGCTCTGCTCATTCTCCACACGTACTGCCGCCTTTGCACCCTCATACATGTACTTCACTGCTTTCAGCAACTTGCCATCTACTCCGTATATTCTAAGTACTTTTCACATACCTTCTCTATCCACTCTGTCATAGGCCTTCTCCAAGTCCATAAAGGCAACATACAGTTTTTGTTGCTTCTCCAGATATTTCTCCACAACACATTTCAGGGTAAAAATCTGATCTACACATCCTCTTCCCTTCCTAAAACCGCCCTGCTCGTCACCTATCCATTTCTCCGTTCTCGTTCTCACTCTGTCAATCACTACCCTACTGTACACCTTCCCTACTACGCTTATCAGACATATTCCTCGGTGGTTACCAACTTAACACACACTCCTCTTTTCCCTTTACCCTTATATAGGGAAACTATTATGCCTCTCTCCCAGTCATCAGGTGCACTCCCTTTCTCCCATGCTAGTTTGCACATTTTCCATACCCATTCGATCACTATCTCACCACCATACCTCAGCATTTCCCCACACACTCTATCTATTCCTGGTGCTTTCCCCAACTTCACTCTTTTCATAGCTTCACACACTTCTGACCTCCTGATCCCCACCTCCTCCTCCACTACTTCACTTCTTCTCCCTCCCATACCCCATCCAACTATGTTTGCTGGCGCTTCATTCCTTACATTTAGCAATTCGTTGAAGTACTCCCTCCATTTTTCGACTCTCTCTTGCTTCTCGGCTAGCACTCTCCCATTCTTATCTTTCACACCCTTACTGTTTCCCTTGCTACCTTCCCTAACTTTCTTGACTTCTTTATAAAATAGTTTCTTATACTCCCTCCATTTTATACTTAGATTCCTTCCAAATTCCTCATCTACTCTTCTCTTACTTTCTTTCCTTCACTACTCTCTTCACCACTTCTCTTTTTCTCCACGTACCTCGTTCGTTTTTGTCTCTCCAAAATCTACATTTCCTCTACTACCTAACCACTCTATATACGCTTTCTTTTTGTCTTCCAAAGCTATTTTTACCTCTTCTGTCCACCATGCTCTACCCTTCACTCCCCTCCCTCTTCTCCTTACTCCACACACTTCCTCACATGTTGCACAGATCTCTTCCTTAAACACTTTACTCATCTCCTCCACTTCCTCCATAGCTTCTTGATCCAACCTACCACATCTAAGTTCCCATAATGTAGGACTTTTCTCTTCTTCTTTTCCTATGTGATTGAGGGTGACAAAAGGCAGAACTACCTATAGCGAGTGCCTCCCCCTGATTTGAAAGACAAACAGGGCCAAAATCAAGGGACGTTCGAGCCAAAATGCCTTGACACACAGAGTATGAAGCAATCTAAGTCATAGGAAGAGGGAAATACTGAATCTGAGAGAGGGTTCCAGAGCTCAGCTGTTAAATAGAAGAAAGGCTGAGAATAGCGTTTCACTTTTGGGTTGGAGAGTTGCACAGAGTTTGGGTGGGATTGTGTTGCAAGACGGGTACTATTTACCCTACGTCGAGGAGGTGGTATAGACTGGGAAAGCTCTAAGAAACACTGATTATTGTAGTAGCGATAGAATAGCAAGAGATATGCAACATTGCGGGGAAGAGAGAGAGATTGCAGAGAGTTGGTGAGTGAACGGGAGTTAATTATATGAAAGGCTTTCCTTTCTACTTTGTCTAGGAATGCCTTGTGAGAGGATTCTCCCCACACATATGAACAATACTCAATACAAGGACGCACTGTGCCCCTGGACAGAGCCTGAAGCTATGCATGGGGGCAGTTGAGCACACCCAGCTTCTGGGAGGCTGCCTTAGCAAGACTGTTCAGTGACGCTAGTTCTATTGCATATGGTGTAGCGGCCTATTTTTTTATTTTTTTTTTTTTTTTTTTTTTTTAAAGACCTCCGTCTACGTATTGTGAGAAACCTGTTATCCTCTGGCAAATTATGGGGTTGAGTGAGTGAAGGGGGGGACAGTGAATGAAGGAGGATACATGTTTTTCAAAATACGTGTTGCTAGCCCCAAACGCGCGAGCAACTGTGGCTTTCAACCATCCGACACATCCCCTTTTATTTATGTGCATCACACATGTTAAATACAAAATTAAGTTATTTTTTTGTTTTACCCTACTGTGGAAAGACTACGGATACACCACTCCTGCCCGGGCCTCACACAGTGGCATGACCCAGTCCAATCGAACTGAGCTCATGACGCTGGTGGCATTGCCCCGGAGGATAGCCATCCCTAATCTTTGCTTGAGCCAGAGGGTTTCCCGGGGTTCACCTGAAACTTCTCTGATTTTACGGCCTATTTCATTCACCATCTTAAGGGTGGTAGGGCCAAAGACTCCTGAAGTTTCGAATGCCAGGGGCTCGAACTGATGATTTCTGGCGATGGCTTGATATTTTTCTCGCTTTTTATTTTCTGCTATCCGGGCGGCTTCACCTGCTTCGTCGGCGTTTCTGGCGATGTAGGTTGTGGAGAAAGTGTCAACACATGTGGCATCCCACACGAGGCACCGGCCATTCTTGTAAGGGAAAGTGGTCATCCCATCTGGCCATTTGCCGTCTTCTCTGTGAAGTCCATGTGGTTCGAGGATTGATGCACGGTTAGCACTCTGCAGGGCCCGTTTTATGACATCATTTAGTGCAGAGTGTCTTGGCAGGCGGCCTGCGTTGTAATTACATGACAAGGCATGGTGACCTTGAGCGTCCATCCCCCACCACACTTGCAAGTGTGTGGGTGACAAACTGCCGCACCCACTCTGAGCGCGATGGCAACCCGTAGCGCTTCAGCATCCAAGTGAGTTCCAAGAGGTGGGATGGGGATGGCGTGTAACCACAAGCCACTCTACAAACGGGCGGCTGCCTGGAGGCGTGCTTTTGCAACCTGGTCTGCATTGGTTAGGAGATTTTCTTGAGTTTTCTTCGCCGAGATGGTATCCCACGCTTTCTGCTTGCTCCTGGAGGTACCCTGAGGCTCCTCCTCTGCTCCTGTACTTTCCTTCCAGGTGTTAATCGCTACTGCCACGTCCCCATTAAGTGTCATTTTGGGTTGAGAAGAAAGGATGGACACTACAAGGTCGTTGGTCGCGATGAGGGAAGAGATAAAGGCTGGGGAGGCAATATCCGAGGCTCTCCGTATGCCCAAGCCCCCGAGGCGGACAGGAAGGGTGGCTTGTGTCCAGTTCCGTTCTTTAAATTCCACGTTGGTGATGCTGGTCACTGCTTCTCGGATTATGCTGTCTAATTCTTGGAGGCCACCATTGTTCGTGTAAGTCATCGATGTGCGCAAGAGGTATTGGAGTTTTGGGATGGAGAAACAATTCTTGAGAAGGGCCAGAGCTGAGTGGGCATCGATGTGTATCAGGCAACTCACGAGACGTTGAAGCTCCTCCTTTTTAACTTGAAGTGCTGGTGGGATTGCTGCCAGAGTTAGTGGGGAACCTAATAGGGTTCGCTGGTGCTCCTGAAGGATCTTTACATATGGCAATATGCCTTGAAACAGGGCCTGAGTCTCTTCTCCTTCTTCAGGTGTGTGGTTGAGGAGGACAAGTTCACATTTGGTGTCATTTATCACTAGCCCAGCCTGGCCGAGGTCAGTTATGATGTTATTTAGGTCGGTTAGAACGTTCTCTACAGACCCACCCAAGGTTGCATCGTCCAGGTACCATTTATTCAGTTCTGACCTTACTTTGTTAGCTGCTGCGTCCACCCCATTGAGAAAAGAGCAGGACCACCTGGATCTCCCTGCTGTAACCCGGTCGCTGATGGGATTACTGTCTCGCCGAAAATCAAGATTGAAGGTTTGGAATAAGCCTGCCAAAGTAGGGGGTACAGAATGGGGATGTGTTCTTGAGCTGCACGGAGGAAGACATCCCTGCGAATGTTGTTGAATGCGTTCCGCATGTCAATCTTTAGAAGCACTCGTTTTTCTTGGGCTTGGCTGAGGTAGGTGCGGGTTGCATGAACAGCAGCTTCACACCCCCTTGGAGTTCCAAAACCTAGTTGAACTGGTCTTAAGTGTTGACCTAGGCCATTCGAGAGTGGTTTCAAACCCACCTTTGTGGCAAGGCGGCGGAAGGTGTTCCCTACTGCTATTGGGCGCACACCGCCATCTTTTTTTGCCAGTGCACAGAGTGATGCCCCAAAAAATAGGGGTGTGGCACAGTCGGGTACTTCCCTTCTTAAAACCATGTAATTGGTGGAGGGGTAAGTAAGTTGGTGATGGGCAAAGCTACAGTGGTGCCGATTAAGTCCCTCCCTAAAATGGAACTGACTGCTGGGCTTCTAGCAGCTCGTCTCGCATGTTATATATGTGAGGCCTTTGCGGACAAGCTTGTCATAGATGAAGTTTATCTATGGTCGTACAGCCAGATTACCCTGTCTAATAACAAGATATTGCACATTTATTTTCTCATTTTCGTTATGTGTCCACACAAGACAATCCCTGTGATATGGTCACCAGAGGGATATCTTATGTGTCCTTGGTAGAGTCTTCACTTTGGCTACCTCTCCAAGAGCTATGGTCTGAAAATGGTCATATAAAGGGGGACACCACTGTGGATTGTAAAATGAGTCTTGAAGAAGCCCTGTCATTGCCAGTTTCGGTATCCCTTCCTGTCATAATGAATAGGGACCGGCATGGCTCCTATGAGAAGTCATGGCATGTGATGTCATGGGTCCTCAGATTTCTTAGGAGTCTGAGAGAGAGGGCACATAAAAATTGTAAGGCAATGATGCCGGCTTATTTGACGGTGTTGGAACTAAGAGCAGCAGAGTCAGCCATCATTAATTTAGCTCAGAGAGAAGCTTACTCTGAGGAACACCACTATCTGTCAAGAGGACAGGGCACACCAAGTAATATAGTGAAACAGTTAGGCCTCTATATGAAGGGAGGTATAATACACTGTAGAGGAAGGCTACATTTGTCAACTTTACATGGTGACGCAAGGTACTCTCTCCTTTTATCTAATAAACCCTGTATAGCCACTCTGTTTTGTGATTACTGCCATAAAGTGTGTAACCATAGTGGTGTTAGCTATGTTGTAAACTACATAAGACAGCTATGGTGGATCCCCTAGATTAGACTGGTAGTAAAGAAAGCCTTAAGGGGATGTATCAACGGCAAGAGACTGCAAGGTGCATCGTACTGTGTTGTACAGGCTCCTCCATTACCGGAGTTTAGGGTTCAAGAGTCCTTTCTAGGTAACGGAGGTTGACTACACAGGTGCCTTACCAGTAAAAGAGAAGGGGGGTGCTGTATGTAAAATATACGTAGTCTTATTCACCTGTGCAGTCACTAGGGCAGTCCATGTTGAAATGGTGTCTAACCTCTCCTGCAAATCATTTTAGCATGCATCCCATAGATTCAGTAGCATGAGGGGTTACCCTGAGATTGTGATTAGTGAAAATGCAACCACATTTTTTAACAGAGCCAGTACATTACAGGAGTTAATGGATGATTCTAGGTTAAAGGGTATTCTGGTGGAAGTCAAGTGCGAGTGGCTGTTCATACCGGCCAGCGCGCCATGGTTCGGTGCCATATGGGAACAGGTCATCGGCATCCTAAAGGCTGGCTTTAAGAAGGTGATTGGTCGGGCTTTGATTACTTCGGAGGAACTGAATACGGTGTTATTGGAGCTCGAAGCCACGGTCAATGATCACCCGCTTGGCTACACGTACAGTGATATTGAAGACCTTTTACCCATCACTCCTTCACAACTGGTTCATGGGAGGCGGATCAGAAGTTTTCCAAGGCGAGAAGTTATGGATGATGATCTTAACCCGTTGAGACCCAGCGTCGCACGTGTTGCGTCGGCAGTCTTTGATCACCAACTCCCAGCGACGCATCACGTGCGTCCGACATATAAAAAACACTTACGTGGCTCGTAAGGTAGGAAATGGCGGGAGAATAGGAGGGGGCGGTACCGTAGTGTGTGGGGGAGCCGGGCCAGTAGGTGTGAGCGGGCCGAGACAGCCGCGCGGCTGGTGGTGGTGGGCTTAGTGGGGATAGTTTACACCCCTAGTTTACCGCCACTTTGAACCTTCATTACTCCGGTCGTATGGGAGCTAGAGGCTTGAGATTTATGTGAGATACTCCTTAGGATGTATGCCGTACAATGCCATACTCAGTTTTTACCCTAGTGCTCCCGGGCGGGTGGTCATGCGGGGGAGACGAACTATTGAAACCCCCCCCCCTGCCCCCCAAATGACCGAAATGAGTTTTTTTTTATTTGTGTGTTCATTTCTCACCATTCTCTTCCATTTTGGCTCAACACATTTTTTTGAAGCTCCCCCCCCCCCAACCCCCCACCGGCCCCCCCCCCAAAAAAAAAATGTCAGAGGTGATTTGTTTTTTTTGTTTTTTCATTTCTCATCCTTGTCTTCCATTTTAGCAAACAAAAAAAATAAGTGAAAAGGGCTTGGGACTGGGGTGAACAAAATATTATAACTAGCCGGGGCTCAACGGGTTAATGACATAACATGGCGTAACAACAACTCCGTCAACTAACGCTTCTAATATATAATAAACATCTCACAAGACCTGTGGAAAAGGTGGAGCACTGAATATTTAATGTCATGCAGGGAGCAACATCGTCACTTAATGGTAAAGAAAGGGACAGCATCGCTGCACGTTGAGGACGTCGTTCTAATACATGATGAGTTGATGACAACCCCAGACTTTTTTGGCATATAGGTCGGATAACGAAACTTCTTTGTGGTCCTGACCATGAATGTAGGGTAGTTCAGGTTAAAACAGGAGTCGGTTTGACAACCAGACTGGTGGTTAAGCTATACCCACTAGAGATTGACTTAGAAGTAGTGGATGGCGACAGCGTACCGAACTCTGACAATATCCTTCCTGCATCTGGATCGGACCGAGGTGATACCTCACAAAGTCCATCACATCAGGCTGCTTTAGGTTCCTCCCAGTTGTGGCGATCCATGATCGTGACAGGGCAAGTGTAAATACTTTGTATATAGCTGGTGGCGGAGTATGTTGTTAAGCCCAGAAACTCTACGGTTGTTTCACACCCTGGTTCACAACAGTTATCATGCATATAATATGTTATTATTAATTCCTTGCCCTTATTTATCACGATGGTAAATATTTCTCATAATTAAAATAGTTATTATTTTGAGGGAGAATTAATTGTAAGGTTACTGTATTAGGATATCCTAGGAGAGTCTTTCTGGAGTCTATACATTTTGAACCAGACAGACTCTCAGTGTCTTCCAAGCTACCACCATAACAAAGACTTCTTAGACTGCTATAACTGTTAACTACTACATCTGATTGCCTTCCTGCCTCCCATAAAGCTACAAGCAACACCTATACAGTAGAAGACCCACAGCTAAGTTCCTATAATATATACAGTATAAGACCTGTAGTATTTATTGTG
This sequence comes from Paralithodes platypus, assembly GCA_032716605.1. Lineage (NCBI taxonomy): Eukaryota > Metazoa > Arthropoda > Malacostraca > Decapoda > Lithodidae > Paralithodes > Paralithodes platypus. The sequence continues at coordinate 20,857,702 of CM064542.1, read as the reverse complement.
TGGGACTTACATCATGACCCAGCACTAACATCAAACAAGTCAGTTCAACTCCACTGGGTGACTGCCATTTTGAATACGCTAGAACCTTCATCTCGTGCATACATTTCTCTGTCTGTGCAATCCTCCCATATAACTCATTTGAATATACTGTATATTCGTTATGAATGTAATTATTCATGCCCGACGTAGGCCTATATATAAATATTCATATATAATCATATATTTGAAGTAGGGACTTTGGGTTTGATTTGTTCTAGTCATTCCATTAACTATACTTTTCAATATAATTTATGGCTATAAAATATCATAAAAATTAGAATTATTTACAGTCGTAAGAGTCCGAGAAACGCAAGCGTATTCACTTGTGTTAATATATTCTTATACAAAATATCTGTTGACGATAAACAAATTATGATTGCATTTTTGGAAAGTGTGTGAAAATACTTGTCATTTCGTATATATAAACCTATTATCGTTGCTGAACATTGTTTATTTACAATGGTGCAAAGTCAAAGGTTGTTGGAAAAGCATAGACAAAGTTTAGTCTGCATCTCTTTTACTACATAGTTTATTTGTTCATGCTGTCCGGCTGGCTCAGTTGATAGCGTGCCTGATTCCCATCTTGAAGGTCTCGCGTTCAATCCCCGCTCAGATTGAACAGTTTTTCTGGGATATAGCCGGTGGTTACCATCTCCCCATGAGCAAGGGGGATGGGTAATGGTCTCTGGTAGACTAAAGAAAGCCAAGTGCTTGTGAATTCTCGAAGGAGGAGATACGGGCGCTATATAAGTAACCAGAAGATTATTATTATTATTACAATAATATTGTAGATCAATCTTTCCTCTTTCTGTTGAGATATAATAGACTGCACTAAACATAATTGTTGTTGCTGAAAATGGATGTAGAGTGAGTAATTTGGTTACGCATGTATAATATTTATTTGCCAAGTACCAATTTTTATTGTATTCATATATAAAACAACTATTGACGATAAATATATTCTGATGACATACTTGGAATGAGCGTGAAAAATGCTTCGAATTTAATTTATATATTTTTTTTGATCGGCTTACAACAAAATTTTGATGGTGTACAATCGGAAAAATGATTAAATATTTATATTATATCGATTTTCAATGTGATACTTTGATCTTATGTGATTTGTTGTTCAGTTTTATGATATTATGGGTCTTGCTCTATCTTTGGATGTATAATACATTGCATGTCGAGAGATTATTGTAGGTTAAAACAGAGCAATAACATAGCTGTATCGTCTCACAGTAGTGCAAATGGCACTTGAAAGTGAACTGTAGCGGTACATACTTGCACTTAAGTTTTAGTGAGAGTGAGAGGGTTAGGAAAGCGATAAGCTATACGCTAGATAGGAGTTAGGTATCTTATAGGCTATATCAAATGTAGTGAGTTAATGAAATCTGTTGAGTATTTCCCTAAGACTTAAGACGGCAAGAAAAGGTATTTACCTGCTGTATGAGGGTATAAACAAGATTTTTGTTGAGGTCACGAACATCTAGCCGATAGACCAACCACTTGTATTATAGGAATAAATGAGATTAATTTGAGGTAACGGAAATGTAACCCAATGCCCATCAGGTGTGTGAAAAACAAGAAATCTAGGAGTTAATGTTAGATTAATTTAGTTGACGAGCTAGATAGGTATGTCAAACGTTGGCGAGAAACTGAATTACCAATTTTGTTAAAAGGAAATCTACTTTTTGCGGAAACATATATTAAAAAACGATTAGCATGCTAATGTAATGCGAATACATTTTCTAAATGAAGTTTCTTTAAGTTTGATATTTGTGCACCCCTAAGTTCGATGCTGAAATAAGTCAAATAATGAATAGTGTTCATAGTGGTAAATAGTCATGGGAATTCATAATTCTAAGGAATAAAGTTAAGCACCGATACCAAAATATTCAAAGCTGTCCGTTTATTTAAATTTATCTCAGATATATGTGGGGGAATATAGATAGTACGGAGAGAAAGTACCCAACGAAAGAAGGGTTTATTTAATAAAAGCTAAGTTAATGATTAACTGTCAAAATATCCCAAATCGCTAGGTATAAGAATAGTATTATTTTGTACAACAAATACCGTAAAATGAAACATGTTAGCATTAACATAATGAAACATGTTAGCATTAACATAATATGTTAGCATTAACATAATATTATATGTTTTTGTTTTTTTGTTTTTTTAAGCACGTATAGAGATACCGTAGCGTAATAAAACATTTACAAGATACATTACATTACGATTTTGAAATTCATATAGAGAATATCTACATCAAGATAGAAGTGTCTTTAGGCAAAATAGATGTTCAATACAAGCTTAATTAATATGAGGTTGAATAAAAGCCGAGATTATTATGTATGGTATGTGGTTAATGATCAAGCCAAGTATTAATATTATATAACTGTATTAAATGGGTGGAGCGGATGTTGTTAAGCAAAATATATAAGAACGGACCAAAGATATCTCAGGTTATCATTGGAGCCATTAAATAACTTTGACAATCAGAGTCTATATATTACTCTAAGATAACGTGTAATGGAGTGGGAACATTCTTTTAATGCACATTTGGGACAACTTACTTAAGGCCAAAGTGAACTATTAATATTCCCAGGTATATCAGCTATGTCTTGTCTCTCTTTTCTAGTTTTGAGCCGGTGATCTGAGCTCTCTGGACTTCTTCTTCTTTTGCTTCTTGGTCTTCGTTGGAGATAAAGGGATGCTGATCTCTCTTGAAGACTCGCAGGGGATTTCAAATTAGTTTGATTCAGGAGAGTGTACGCCAAATTATGTTTTGGAACAGGGATTGCTCTACTCTATGGGTGCCTTGCAAAGGATGCTGAACTAGGGTGCAACCGTCCAGGATTTGTTGCTGTTAGCCGTTGTTTCAGCCTCCCCATGGATGCTGAGGTGATAAGATCCTAAACAGGTGATGTCTAATTTAGGTGAGGGTGTGAGCCTGCCGAATAGTCGTTCCTATCGCTACTTGGTAATTTTCTTGTTAGTTCTGCTCCTGTGGTTTTGAGAGGAGAAACGTCCTTGGTAGTGGACTTGAGGCAGCTCTTGTGCCCTTGTAGTGTCGGCCTTATGTCTACTTTCTTGTCTCTGTTCTTTTAGCAGGTAAGGCGGAAGGTCGGTTGCCAGCTGGGTGATGTGTGTCTCGGGTGGGTGGTGCTGCTGACGTCACAAGCATTCTTTTCAATTTATAAACAATGCTCAAAATACTAGAAGGAATAACATAAATCTAATTTCTCCACAATTCCGAACAGTTCTGTTTAAAAACAGTATAATCTGTACCGGTCCCCAATTGTGGAATTCGCTACCTCCAAATATAAAGGATCTCATCTACTCAAGCAATAGATCTTTATTCAAAAATAAAATTAAGAATCACCTATTTACTTTACAATGTTCATAGTTCAGGATATGCTTGTAAGACAAATGTAATCCATATCACTCTAAATTGCCTGTACTGAATATGTAATTAAATTTATATAATTCATGTTGTCTGCCAGGGAGCCTCGGCTCGGCAGACCGTGCCATTTCCATTATTATTATTATAAACTTATGTATTGTATTTTCTTATTGGCAATAAAACAAAAAATTACTTTTACTTTACCTTTGACAAGCTCTGTGATTGGCTGTAATGGCAAGCGAGAAGGAAGATGGAGTGGCAGGGGTTAAAGAAAACCATCTTGGAGGGGCCTTTGTGATATTTTCTTGAAGCACGGCTATCTTGCTCACGGCCTGTGTTGTTCTTGATGTTGGTGCGGGTGTGGTGTTGTTGGAGGCTTTTTGGCTCTCTTCCTTTTTAGTTCTTGGCTTAACAAAGTTAGATTCGCTTTTATATGCATACAGTACAAGCAGTCATTCACCTTCCCTTCTCATGTTGTTTAGTATTATATTGTGCTAATCATGACATTACCTTTTTTCAATTTTCTACAATATACACATTAAAGAAAAACAAATGCTGCATTTTCACTAACATACACAGTAAATATAATAGCAGACTCGGTTTGCAACAGTGCAACATAAACAACAGAACTTTGTGAGATAGTTGTGTAAACGTGTGTGGCAGTCCGGGAAAACTAAACTAAAATCATTAGATGTAGCTCTCAAAAGAGTTATTAGAACAATTACATACCAGTCAAAATACGCCCATATCACTGAACTCTTCATACAGCTAGAAGTCTTGAAGTTCCAGGACATAAATATATATTGCAGTGCTTTATTTGTATCTAAATCATTAAACCATATTAGCAATGAGGGATTATTTCGATATCGAATTAATCAAAGATACGAGTTAAGAAATGTCAACCAACTTGAAATTCCATTAAGAACGACTAGCCAATCCCAAACATCTATCAATTACCATGGCGTTAAGATTTGGAATCAGTTACCACAAGCACTGCAAGATATAAACACATTGTCTGGCTTCAAAGTTGCACTAAAAAGACATCTACTGTCCAAATATTTACATTTCATTTTTATATATGTATTTGTATGTGTGCAGTCCTTGGGTATATATTTGTGAGGATAAATATGATAGACAATGGAGCACTCTTGGTTGAGCCCGAGAACTGTTCATCTTCTACTGTACTTCGCACTTCTCCACTTTATCTTCCTCTCTCCAAAACTCTCCAATCTCCTACTTTACTCAAGCCATCATCATCATCGTATGTACTTCTGGGTGCATGCGTATGTGTAAGTGTGTGTGCGTGTATAAGTTGGTATTATATATTCGTAAGTGTAAGTGCGTATTTACGTGCAGCGTGTGGATGTACAGTAGCCCAACTAAGTTTTGCGACAAAATATTAGGTATGCGGCACCTGTCTAGTTTGCACTCCCGTCCCAAGCCCGTGTGGTCGTGTCTAGCAGAGGCCGTGGTGTCTAGACAGGCCCCACCACCTGCAATACCACAGCCAGGGCACACACACACAGTACTCGCACACGTTGGGCGGCGCTACATATGACAATATTGCTATCATTATTTGTTTGTATCATAATAGGGTTTCTCTCTCTGAGTGGTTAATATCAATCGATTTTCACGCGACACTCTTTGCAGATTAATTAGCACACACACACACACACACAGACAGAAACGGAAGCAAAGCTCAATGTTATAAACCAACATTCTACACTGAATTCCTTGATAAAACAAAGAGGTGTAAAAAATAGTTTTCTTTTTTATCTAATTGACCACTTCTGTACCGGTGATGTATTTTGCATTATATTCTGGCAACTATTAGGTGATTGTATTCAGTTTAGGAAGGACGTGTATCCATTAAAATGCTACAAACTATCTCACTTAACCCTTTTTACTACCACAGATCCTTCTCAAGCTGCACAAAATCGTCTAAATATAGCTAGAAGAATATTTGAAAGATACTGCGATACAGAAGTGGTTAACACTCTTTAGATAATATGTTATATTCTGCATCATCTTGCAGTGCTGGGTTATACGAGTTTTTTATATTTGCAACATCTGCATCAGCTAGTTTTATTAATGATAAGAACGGGTATTAATATACAGCTAAAGTTCTTACTGTTTCCATGAGATACTATTCAAATGTAGAAAAGTATCATTACCGTATCATGATTTTAAAATCTAACTCCGATGAAATGCTGTCTATTATGGAAATATATGGGATTATATCTTAGCATTATTTAGTTTATATAATTTAAGTTCTATATTACATAAATTTACACACACAGAGAGAGAGAGAGAGAGTTTTCCATAGCGTATTGGTTATCGCGCTTGGTTCACAGCCAAAAGAACACGGGTTCCATTCCCGGGCGGGAAGGAAACATTTGGGCAAGTCTTCTTACACAATGCGCCTCTCTTGACCTAGCAGTATAAATAGGCCTCTGGAATAAGAGGCCACTTATGACGTCCTTTTGATGGTTGGTGGTCTGTTACTAGCTGGACTGATACCGTACAGGTCAATCAAAACCTGATTACAGATTACATGTCATATCTACAGCATCTCTAACCATGCATTAACACTTCCGCAATATATTCCCAGGTCTAACTTTTTTCAGTAAAAAAAAGAAAAAAAAAAAGAAACGTGAAGCTGTAATTATTGGAAACTGAGGTGATGAGAAAATCCCCAATACTCTCTTGCCCACATCACAGCTAGTCATCCATTCAGCAAGTCATGGCTCATCAGGCTGCTAAGGTTGCTGAACTAGGTAGTATGGTTGGGATGAGCAAGAGTGGGGTGTCAGAACGTTTACCGGTGGCAACAAAAGGTAGGAAGAAGGGCAACTGACATACCAACATAGAATTGGAGCTAAGCGGAAACCACGTCAGAACAAGACCAATATTTTTTTTTTTTCTATGTGATTGAGGGAGGCAAAAGGCAGAACTGCCTATAACGAGTGCCTCCCCCATAGTTGAGAGAGTGACAGGGCCAAAATCAAGGGACGTTCGAGCCAAAATGCCTGGACACACAGAGTTTGAAGCAATTTAAGTCATAGGAAGAGGGAAAGATTGATTCTGGGAGAGAGTTCCAGAGCTCAGCTGTTGAGTAGAAGAAAGACTGAGAGTAACGTTTCACTCTCGGGTTGGAGAGTTGCACAGAGTAGGGGTGAGATTGAGTTGCAAGACGGGTACCACGTGCCCTACGTAAAGGAGGTGGTATACACTGGGAAAGCTCTGAGGAACACTGATTATTATAGTAGCGATAGAATAGCGAGAGAGATGCAACATTGCGGCGGAGAGAGAGAGATTGCAGAGAGTTGGTGAGTGGACGGGAGTTAATGATACGAAAGGCCTTCCTTTCAACTTTGTCTAGGAGAGCGGTGTGAGAGGAACCTCCCCGAACATGTGAACAATACTCAATACAAGGACGCACTATGCCCCTGTACAGAGCAAGAAGCTGTGCAGGGGAAAAGAACCCCCTAAGGCAGTTGAGCACACCCAGCTTCTTGGAGGCTGCCTTAGCAAGACTGGTAATATGGTCCTTCCAACTGAGAGCAGAAGAAAAAGTGACACCAAGATTATTGAGAGAAGATAAAGGATTGATTTTTGTATTGTTGAAGAATAAGGGATAGTCCGCTGGGAGTTCCTTACGGGTAGATAGATGGAGAAATTGGGTTTTGGAAGCATTAAAGGTAACAAGGTTTTCTCTGCCCTAATTGGAGATAGTATTTAGATCAGAATTTAAGAGTTCTATGGCTTCATTACGTTTGTCGTTGAGGGATTGCTGGCTGGGGTGTTCTGAAAAAGTAATGGAGTAGTGTAAGGTTGAGTCGTCTGCGTATGAATGGATGGGAATTGAGGTACAGATGAGGAGATCATATATACAAAATAGAAAGAGAATAGGAGATAGGACAGAGCCCTGAGGAACACCATATATATATGGATAACCATCCATTCTCCAACGCCGAGGAAGCTAAAGAACATTTGTAACTTCAAGTTTCTACAGAAACTATACCGGTAGGTACGCAAGAAATTGAAGGAGATGGGATATAAACATAAATCACCAGCTTTCAAGCCAAAGCTAACCAAGAGGCACAAACAGACTATGCTTGATTTCGCTGGGCTAGTTGTTTACCAGGGCATTGACTATTGGGCAAGATTTGTTTTGATAATGTCAGAGAGGCTCCATAATAGTACCAGGACGATTAAAATCTTATCACTTAGCCAAGTTGGTGGGAGTTCTTCAAATAAGAACAAAGATTGCTTCCCTTATATCCGCTCATGGCCGAGTAGTTACGGTGCCCAACACTCCAAAACATACCTCGAGTGAGTGGGTTCGAATCCTGGTCAGGATGCCTCTCTCCCAACCAAGAGTTGTTTTCTTAGACAAGAAAACTTTCAGCTCAACCACGCATGGAATACTGCGCTGTTGGGGGCCTAGGAATACACGGCATGTGAGTTAGTCCTAGTTGATATTGTGCATAAAATATATAGAATAGTTAAGTAATACTTTCCATCATATCACTCTTGGCTAATTTCATATTAACCGAGTATTATAAAGCATTATACTTTCTTTACTCATCCACTAATACCCGTAACTTACCAATTAACTCCTTACGTATATTGTCCAAATACCGATAACTAGCATGACTTGCTAATTATAATATGCACACTAACCACTCCTGTCTATACCATCAATTGTTTACCTAAAAAACAACCACGTTCCGTTTAGTAACTCATCCTAGCCACCTCCCCCGCCACTATCTGTGCAATATAGGATAGAACTTCCATTATTACTTCCCTCCCCCCTTAGTGAATGCATATAACTTGTTTTCGAATATAATACATAATACCTTAACTAAACTATCATTGGTGAATAGAGACCAGTTTATCATGAGAATCAATAAATATATAATCATTAATCCCATTAAGATTGAATCATTTTGGAAGTTTAATCGGGCTTTTCATTAGAGGGTTTATACAACTTAATTAAGGAGGTTCTGTAGGAAATATAGGGACACATACTATATCATACTTTGTTCATAATCCCGTTCTACTCTGAATACAATTGTCCCCAATTGTTCTTCTATGAATATAATAGTCTAATGCTAGTCTGAATAAACTGCCCAAAACGCGTCCTGATTCCACAATATAAACATAAACAAAAATCATAAGAGGGATTTATTCAGAGGGCTGATCCCATTGATAATCAGCACATCACAGCCATGTGCCTATCTAATTGTGTCTCTAACTTTCTGTCGTTATTAATCCTACTGTAGTACTCGGTAGCCTATTTCACATATCTACCAAACTTTTGTATGGTTATATATTTACTAAAACGTAATTGATAACATTTATGGGACTTCTATCACCATCACGGAGCGACGATGTGGAACCCAATTACAACTTAAGCATCTGTATCATATCCTCTCTTACTTTACACCTCTAATCAATGCAAGCCTAATGTTTTCCCAAGTCACCTATCTTTGGTACTGACCATATCATGCAATTCATGATAATCACTACCTCAATAATATTTTACTTCTATTAAATTTTCTAACCCATTCTGGCTACAATTCCGTGTCATTTGGCCTTACTCGTCAGGCGTTGGAATATTATTGATGTTTTAATGTTCTATTATTCTGGATTGTTTTACCATTCTTCTTTGTACCGTAACTTCCAATCAAGCTATGAACATTGTACAGCAAAATTAAAAACATAATCCATGTGAAGCCTTACTAAAGACAGGTGAAATTTCAAAATGTTTATTCACGCTTCTAGAAATGTATCTAAAAACTATGATGTCAAACAATGTTGCATTTTTGCATTGTTTTTTGTGTTTTGTTTTACAGATAAGGACTGACGATGTCTTCCAAATTTGTTATAGTAATTGAGTTACTTAATTCCATGTTATTTAGCCATCTAGATACCACTAATATTACGTCTTGTTCTGTCACCACTCAGATTGATGAAGAGATTATATATTTTTTCTTTTCTTTCTGAGATATAGCTGGTGGTTACTGGCTACCATTGAGTTAGGGAGATGGGTAATGGAATCGGACATTACGCAAATGTATCGAGCTATTGGATCTCCTCGAACGGGAGATAAATGGCACGTAATTAATTAATTGAAGTAATTATTGTTAAATTTGTATCCTGAAATTTCTCTCGATTTCACAATGTTCACTGAACTGCATTTATTTATCTGCATTAAATATCATCTGACAAGGTATTGCCCATTCGGGTAGTGTATCAAATTATTTTTGGAGAGCATGAATCGTTATCAGGATCAATAATTCAACCTATTTTTAGAGTTATTTGAAAAATTATCAATCATGTTAGTTAGACCTAAATCAAGGTCGTTATTGTAAAAGATGAAACATTGAGGAACCAAAACTGACCATCAGTGAAAGACCCCAACCTGCACTACACCCTAATCTGATTGTATAGGCTACTGTTAATGTTAAATCGTTGTTTCCTACTAATTAGCCAGGGTCTAATTCACGTAATATAGTTCGCCCTATTCCATGAGCTGCTTCTTTAATCAGCAGCCATTCATGTGGATATTTATCGAAAACTTTACTGACATGTCAATATCTTTGAAGGTATGTTTTGTCTTTGTTTATCGGTTCGTATGCTTGGGAAAAGAAAGGTTAATTGATAGCGAGACACTCGTAGCCAACACTGATACATTCCCTTACAAGATTGATGATTAAGCATTTAACAAATGTTACAGCAGCATACTCCTCTTACTTTGACGCTTGTAATTTAGTCAGTAGCAAGCCCTTATTCCCACAAGGGGTAGGGAGCATCAACAAGAAACACATGAAAGGAGGCAACAAAAGAAAAGACAAAAGAAAAGAGGCGGCAGGGGAAGAATTCATACAACAGTTCGCACACAAACATTCGGAAACCTCAATCACTTATTAGCCCCCAAGATCACTGGCTTCACCTCAGATGCTATAAACGTCCGGACAAATTAAGTCTCTTAGTAATTTAGCTGTATAAAATTACATTTTATCAACTCTGCGAAGCAGAGTGGTATCGCGCAAACAGATCCCGCCCGTATACTGTGCACCACCAGGAAGCCTGTCTGTCGTCGTCGTCCGTCGTCGTCCGTCGTCGTCGTCGTCGTCCGTCTGTCTGTCCAGAAACTCCTCCTAGACCGTTTGATGGATTTTCACAAAATTTCACAGGTATATCCATTTGGTCAATGCGATGGTCAGTCAAAAATGCATTTACCATTTAACTTAAAGGTTAAGGTCAAAGGTCAAGGTTGAAAATAAGGTCAATATTTTATATTTTTTAGTTTTTACTCAAATGTCTTAATTTTCACTATACAAGTTACTGGTAACCTTAATATCGTATTGACCAAATTTTAGGTAAATATTATAAAGGGTAAGGTCAAAGGTCAAGGTCAAAGGTCAAAATAAGTTTTTTACTAGTATTTCTTATACTAACTGTTAGATTCTCACTAGGCTTACCATGTATATTTGGAATACCTAGGCCAAGGTCATACAAGAAACTATACAATTCAATATGAAAGGTCAAGGTCACAGGTCAAGGTCAAATAAAAGGTCAATATGCTATTTTCTTTACTTTTCATGCAAACTTCACACAATTTGGTGAGATAGTTGCACTTTAAATGAAAAGGAAAATAATACATTTGGACACATATCATAGAGGTCAAGATAAAGGTCAAAGGTCAAGGTCACCTATTCTATTAATATATATGAAACTAACTGATGGGTTTTGATGAAATTAGGCATGCTTATTTTATTTTCCTGGGCAATGTCAATGAAAACAAAAAAACTCTTACATAAAGGTCCAGGTCACAGATCAAGGTCAAAGGTCAACTTTTACTATTTATTTTAATTTATACTCAAATGTCTTCATTTTCACAATACAAGTTACTGGTAACCTTAATATCGTATTGCCCAGATCTTAGTTAAATATTTTAAAGGGTAAGGTCAAAGTTCAAGGTCAAAGGTCAAAATGTTATTTTTACTAGTATTTCTTATACTAACTGTTAGATTCTCACTAGGTTTACCATGTATATTTGGAATACCTAGGCCAAGGTCATACAAGAAACTATTCAATTCCATATGAAAGGTCAAGGTCACAGGTCAAGGTCAAATAAAAGGTCAATATGCTATTTTCTTTACTTTTCATGCAAACTTCACATTTGGTGAGATAGTTGCACTTTAAGTGAAAAGGAAAATAATAAATGATGAGACATATAAAGGTCAATATAAAGGTCAAAGGTCAAGGTCAACTATTTTATTAATATATATGAAACTAACTGATAGTAGTCATTTTCAGAGCTTCCGTGACCGTGTTTAGGATACCAAAGTTTCTCAGTGAATTTAACAAGGGCAACTGATGCTAAAAAAAATAAGCCCCCATACACCTCACCAAAATGACGGGAAACTTGTTATTTTAGACGTTTTTCAAAATGGCCGCCGCCGTCATCTTAAAAAATTTATAAAGTTCTATTTCTTGAAGTGAATGGCCAAAAATGACAATTTTGGTGTCTATTCCCACTAATGTTGGTGTCAGAAAACCAATGGGATGGCATAATTAAAAAATAATTAATAACTAATTACCAAATAATTAAGAAAATAAGAAAATAATTAAGAAAATCAATGGGATGGCATAATTCATGATTTAGAGTCCCATTAACCTCAACATCTAAGACAAATATGATGTTGTTAAATCCACTGAGAAACTTTGGTACCCTAAACACGGTCACGGATCCTCTGAAACTTACTCAAATAATATAATATATAATTTAAAATGTAAACCAAGAATGTTGACTGATCAATTCCTTCTTTTTCAGGTTTGTTGCATCGAATTTGGCGTGAAGAATCATAAGCATGGAACGTAGAGGAGTTAGTGATGTGCCTGACCCAGGACCTGGATTAAAATGCATATTATGTCAACATCCCTGTATAGCTGATGATAGTACGGACAAGACATCTGATACAAAGTGGGAGAATCTAAGGAGCAAGTGTTTTCGGTGGAAGGAACTTGATAAATTTCAGCATGCCTATGCAGCAGTGGAGTGGGACAAGGGGCCTAAAGGCCTGTACATCCATAGTAAATGTTACACCTAGATCAGTAGTAATCGCTATATTCAGCAAGCACAGAATCGTAAACGGAAATCTGAACAGGAAGAAGTTCAAGCATCAACTTCAAGGCAACAACTCCCAGGAAATGTGCCTAAAAAGCTTCGTTTTAGTACTGGAGTGGTTCATGATAAGAATCTCTGTGTGTGGTGTATGAAAGGACCACAAAAAACCAGTAATCCTGGCAAGTCCAAACTTTTGCTGCTGTCAACAGTAGACGCATGGAACCGGTTCAAGTTACATACAGTTTGTCTGTCAGATGAGCCTATAAGAGAAAGATTGAATACCCTACTTGCATCTATCCCAGACAGTCGAACAGCGTTTGGATTGGAAATTCGTTATCATCGTGAATGTTGGCGCAATTATGTCAGCAACCCTCTGAAGGAGTCTTTTCCTGATGAAAAAAACAGAGCATCTGCAACATGTTAATCTTCGAGAGGCCCAAAATATCTTCTTTCATCATGTCCGTCAAGTTATCTTTGAAGATCATGAAATCCGTACACTGCAAGGTCTTGTAAAGGATTACAAAGGCATTACTTCAAATTATGGTTACTATTCCACAGCAAAGTCCAGTTTCGTGAAGGAAATTCTGATCAAGGAATTTGGAGATGACATAGCATTTCATGAACGAGGTCAGAAGAATGTGAGTGAACTGGTATATGATGCAAGAGCTGCAGGTTCATATCTTGAGGCTGCAATATCCTCTCTAGGTGTAAGTGACGATCAGCTGGTGAAAAATGTAGCTGGGCGACTCAGAGATCAGATCATCAAAACAAAAACTGTTCCTTGGCCTCCATACATACATGAGCTAGAAGAATATGAAGACCTGAATGATCTCCTATTGAAGCTCATCACTTGGTTAAAGCAACTCACAAAGTCTGAAGTCGATGACAAGCCCCAAGTCAGATCAATTGCATCTATTTTGACCAGCTACATCACTGGAAGACGTACTGCATTTGAGACAAACCTCGGTGTACTGCTACATGGTATGACAAAGAGCAGAGAAAAGGTAGACATATTACATAAGGATGGCCTGGGAATCAGTTACAATGATGTCCTTTTGCTTAGAGATTTCTGGGCAGTTACTGACCAGAAGCATTCAACTGAGTGTCCTTTTGAACTTTCTGAAGGAACACCGGCAATATGTATAGTCGACAACGATGACTTCAAAAGTGACACTTTGACTGGAAGTGGCCAATCACATCGTACAAATGTCATGTTTGTTCAGCCAGACCTACCTAAGCTAAATCTACCTACCCTAGATGATGATAGACCAGTTGCAAATAGCACCTTGCCTTCGTACCTCTCTGATAGCCTCAAAGAACTTGGGAGCCAGATGCAAAGAATTGAACCATACAAAACAGTCAAGCGTGGTGAACCACCCATCAGACCAAGGATAACGGATGAACAACATCTGGACACAGTTCCTCAAAGAATGAGAGGTGTCATCCATGCAATGGCCCGAGCTAAGGAAGACGGAACAAGACCAAAGCCAGAAGACCAGACTGTACCAGCCTTTTCTGGCTTCCAGGCCACGCTATCACCAGAAACCAAGAAAAGTCAAGCGATTTATCATATGACTTATCCTGATCCACCAAGCAAGACCATTCTGTATGATGCCCTGCGCAAGCTTGCAAATGCAATTGATGACAAGAAGATGCCATTTGCCATTATCGTCGGTGATCATCCTGTCTACGCATTATTGCTAGAATTGAAAAGTGAGAATCCAGAGATATTTGCTGACATATTGACATTCATGGGGCCCTTTCATATCCAGATGTCTTTCATCAATGCAATCTACAAAAGGTTCAAAGGCTCAGGCATTTCAGATGTACAGGTGGTTGCAGGCGTCGTTGCAGATGGATCCGTGGATCAAGCTCTGCGTGGAAAACACTTCAACCGCGGTGTGCGTTGCCTTCGACTCTTCTACGAGGCTTTACTCCAACATGCACTAGACAAACGTTTTGAAGGTGCCACTCTGTGTGAAGAGATCCAGGCATCTCTCAATAAGTTACGCAGTTCAGTAGACCAACAAGAACTTAATGATGCACATGCTGAGTTAGAGAGCAATGCCGATCTCAAGGGGCTCGTTGACTCCCTATTCCAGAACTTAGATGGTGCTCCACTAGCAGAATTCTGGATTTCATTCTTGGAGATGGTAGAGATACTGACTCAAAATATACATGCTATAATGTATACGCTAGTACGCTATACCCAACCTGCACTTCCATCATTCCTGGATCTTCTAAAAACTCCAAGTCATCCACAAATGGAGAGCAGCGATGATGACAGCGGAAGTGATTCTGACAGTTGTGCATCATATTTGTCCTGCAGTGATAGTGCATCTTAACACCTTACGAGCGGCCTATGCGGTTTATTTATGTGTACCGCACAGCGGGGTGTTTTTAGCCAAAATAGGGCTGTTTACGTGATCATTTTCATGCCTAAATAAGACCCAGAACGTAAAACAAGTACATATCCCTGAAAGGGCATAAACAGAGCTTTCGAATGACACCATAACGATCCTTTATGATGGGATAGTTTTTCTTGCAATAACCGTGCAACGCGACGTGCAAAAAGCAGGTAATTTTCGGTACTTTCAGTACATAATTGAGAGCAGCGATGATGACAGCGGAAGTGATTCTGACAGTTGTGCATCATATTTGTCCTGCAGTGATAGTGCATCTTAATGCAGTAGGTCTCATGTTTTATTAATTTAGGATACCAAAGTTTCTCAGTGGATTTAACAACATCATATTTGTCTTAGATGTTGAGGTTAATGGGACTCTAAATCATGAATTATGCCATCCCATTGATTTTCTTAATTATTTTCTTATTTACTTAATTATTTGGTAATTATTTATTAATTATTTTGTAATTGTGCCATGCCATTGATCTTCTGACACCAAAATTAGTGGGAATAGACACCAAAATTGTCATTTTTGGCCATTCACTTCAAGAAATAGAACTTTATAAATTGTTTAAGATGACGGCGGCGGCCATTTTGAAAAACGTCTAAAATAACAAGTTTCCCGTCATTTTGGTGAGGTGTATGGGGGCTTATTTTTTTTTAGTATCAGTTGCCCTTGTTAAATTCACTGAGAAACTTTGGTATCCTAAACACGGTCACGGAAGCTCTGAAAATGACTCTACTATGATGGGTTTTTAAGAAATTAGGCATGCTTATTTGATTTTCATGGGCAATGTCAATGCACGCAAAAATGTACTCTTACATAAAGGTCAAGGTCACAGGTCAAGGTCAAAGGTCAACTTTTATTATTTATTAAAAAACAAATACTCAAATTTGGGAAAACTGGCTGTGTTATGGCTTATTACTTATATATCATATATATCACATTTCACATAAATATTGTAATAGTTAAGGTCAGAGGTCAGGGTCAAAACAAGAGTATTTGTCATTTACCCTTAAATTCCTCCTAGACTGTTTAATGTATTGTCGCCAAATTATACAGGTAAATTCGGTTGGTCAATGCGACAACCATCCAAATATATGTATTATATTTTAAGTCAAAGGTCAAAGGTCAAGGTCACAGTATATGATCACTATTTGTAATCAATATGTTTTTATACGAATTACACCATATTCATAATGCTAGTTAATATGAACATTGCTGTTAAGCTAACTAAATCCTTGATAAGAAATTCTAAAGTCGAAGGTCAAGGTCAAAGGTCAAGGTTAAAGTTAGAAAATTATTTTTACTAGGATTTGCTATTTAATGTAAGATTCTCATTAGGCATATCATGCATATTCGGAATGCCTCGACCAAGGTCATACAAGTATGAACATAATTCCATTTGATAGGTCAAGGTCACAGGTCAACATCAAATATAAGGTCAATAAGCTAATTTCTTTAATATTCATGTAAACTTCACAACATTCGTTGAGACAGTTGTGCTTTAAGGGAAAATTATAATTATAATTTTTCAGACATCATGAAGGTCAATGTGACGGTCAAGGTCAACTATTCCTATAATACCTCTGAAACTAACTGATAATTTTTAATGAAATTTGACACACATATTTGATTTTCTAGGGTTACATCAAAGCAAACAAAAATATAATCCTACATAAAGGTCAAGGGCACAGGCCAAGGTCATAAGTTAACCGTCATCATAAAAAATACTAAATATTCGATAAGCTAACGACTGTTAGTTGCATTTTACTTATATATATATTATAATACTTAAAGTTAAAAGTCAAGGTCAAAGAACAAAACAAAAATGTAATAATATTCTTTAAACTCTTCCAAGACTGTTTAACCCTTTGTGTACCGGTGACGTCTTTTTTATTGTAGTCTAGCTATAATTAGACGATTTTGTGGAGCGTATGAAGGATCTGTGGTAGTAAAAAGGGTTAATAAAGGTATTTGAAAGCCTGCTAATTTTATTGAGGCCCTTCATAAACTAAATAAAATAGTCTAAATATCCAGTATGAAATGAAACTAACAGAACTGTACTGAACGGGTTATGTATCGTCACCAAACTTTGCTGGCAAATTCGGCTGGTCAATGCAACGATTGTCCAAATTTTTGTTTTTGTTATTCAAAGGTCAAGGGTTCAAAGGTTCAAAATGCTACACAATAATGTTACGCTGACCTTATTATAGATAAATATTCCAATGGTTAAGATTCAATGCGATCATAAATGTAATTATATATGTATACTCCCAGGCGGACATGAACCACCAACAGTCAGGACGAGTGTCTATGCTTTAATCCACTGCACAAGAGTATCCTCTATCACGCTGTGGTATAGTGGACTGTCGGTGGTTCAAGTCCGGCTGTGAGTATAAAAACATTTAGTATATATACAATATATATATATATATATATATATATATATATATATAATATTTATACCGAATTTACCTAAGAGATGCAATACTACTTGCAGAATTCTAGTTCGCAGAGTTTTGTATGCATTTTTTTTTTTTTTTTTTTTTGTTTTTTTTTTAATGCGAAAACTGCACACCTACTTTATTGAGTAACATCTAATAGAGTTGATGCATATAAACGTTTAGGATAACTCATGATTAAAATATCACTAAAAAGTGTATAATAGATTATACAATAACAATATCTATATAACTTATTGTGTTCATTTTAAGTTATATATAGAATCTATAAAGTAGTGACGCTTACAATTCTGGTGTGTTTGTGTTTGTGTCTGTGTGTGTGTTTGTGTGTGTGTGTGTGCTAATCTACAAAGTTGGTAGCGCGTAAATATATTTATATTTAGCTGAGAGAGAGAGAGAGAGAGAGAGAAAGAGAGAGAGAGAGAGAGAGAGAGAGAGAGAGAGAGAAACAAACCTATTATGATACAAACAAATAATGATAGCAATATTGTCATATGTAGCGCCGCCCAACGTGCGCGAGTACTGTGTGTGTGTGCCCTGGCTGTGGTATTGCAGGTGGTGGGGCCTGTCTAGACACCACGGCCTCTGCTAGACACGACCACACGGGCTTGGGACGGGAGTGAAAACTAGACAGGTGCCGCATACCTAATATTTTGTCGCAAAACTTAGTTGGGCTACTGTACGTCCAGTATATGTGTGTGTATGAGTGAGTATAGGTTGATATCTTGGTGTAAGTGTAAAATTAATGCGTGTATATAATAACTATCGTTTTCCAAAATTCTAAATTTCTAATAGAGATGGAATAATTACATGGGTCCATGTATTGACATACGCATGTGGTCTGGGACTAATATCTCGGGGTCGCTTGGATTATATATTTTCTCTATGAAAATATTTACATTTCTTCGCTAGCATACTGATACTGATTGCACAAGTTGTTTAATAACCTTAACTGTAGAGAATCTAAAGGAACTATAACTTGGCATTAAAATTATGAAGAAATAAAAAACTTTGTTATATCTATTTGATTAGTAAATCTAATTGTGACCCTGATATTTGTCTTGTAGTGAGTACAGTTTTGAAAATATTTACTTTGTTTTCATATTATTACTTTAAAATCTTTCGAGTTTAAGTTTATGTGCCTTTAAGAGAGATACCTCTCACAAGGCTCAGCCAATGTAATGTTAATTCTGTATTATGATTATCATGTGTATGTTCTACTGGCTAAATGAAAAGTTTCAATTCAATTCAATTCAATTCATACACTGATACATTGCAAGACCTCCTATGTTTCTGTTTTTATGCAACTAAGTATTAATATTGATATTAAGATATATATTTTCTGCATACAGATTTACTATGACTAGATTGACTATGTATCATAAATTATTCTAACAATCAATTTCAACATAAATTATTGAATTGCAGTAAAAAATGGATATACAGTATATGATTTTACCATAACTAGTGGTGGTAATTTGAAAAAAATAAATAAATAAGAAACGCATAGAACGCTAAGAGACACTCACAACAACAGGGAAAAAGATAGGGACAACAAATCAACGCCTGTTTGCTTATTATTTTATTTGCCCTCAAATTTGTACTTACATTTTCAACATTGGTATTGATATTAATCAAATTTTTGTATGCATGAATTTCGTAGATGCACTATGCAAAAGATATTACTTTTACATATGAGTTTTCCAAGTTCAACTTTGCCAACTCCTTAATAAAATGTATATTGTTACAAGTGAAGAATGCACAATTAATTATGTAAGAATAATGATAATAATAAACAACACATTCAAGCCCTTAGCTTTAGAGGAAAATATTGTTTATTGATCAATAATAGTTTGAATGGCCTCGGTTTCAAAATCTTCGAAATATAACAAATTATAATACTTGGTTAGACATTTTATTATCAGTCTATTGTTTATGTCATAATATTGTGGTTATCAGATTAAATAGGTAGATATTTTGTGAAATACATATTGACTAATATTACAGAGAACTAAGTTTGACAAGAAATACATATTGACTAATATTACAGAGAACTAAGCTTGACAAGAAATACATATTGACTAATATTACAGAGAACTAAGTTTGACAAGAAATACATATTGACTAATATTACAGAGAACTAAGTTTGACAAGAAATCAGTGCATGTAAGCCTAGTTAAAAGAAAAGTAGCCTTATTCTAAAAACAATGTAATCAGGCATGGATCTTGGTAAAAGTATTGTCCTGTTCATCTCTGAATACTCTATATTAATTAGTGAATTCGGTTGTATGTTTTGTTTGTATTTTAAATAGTATAGGCTACAACACCCAACCTTTTCTAATGCATTAAGTAAGTGGGAAAGCTCTGCATCTAGTGTATTAAATTATGCTGGTAATGTTAGAACTAATGAATGTATACCATTTCTTGACGTATATGCTGATTTATTAAAATTTTATCACTCCCACTCCTGAGTTCTTATTTGTTTTTTCTTCTTAGGTTACATACATACAGTATACATAATGCTGTGTTGGCATTTTATTAAAATTTTTGGTCCGATCCTACCGCTAACACATGTTATATATTAGTGTGTTTCAACTCTCCTCTGTTTATTACTCATTTCCCCAACTCAACTTTCTACTTAGGCCTTAAGCCCCTGAGGCAAAAAGCGTTTAATTATATCCCGAAATGAGCGATGTACTGACAACACAACCAGAGGTGCGAGAAGAGAGCAAATGGCCCATATTAGAAAAAGAGGGGTCATAGCGTTCTCACTGTTATACTAAACAATTTATATATTCCCGGGGGATGATGTTCAGAAATAATTGTATTGTGTGGGCCCTCTTATAACATGTTTAACTTCCGCCTTGATTGTGACATATATACAAAGTTTTTATTGGTTGTTCTTATTTATATTACGTTTTTCTGTTAATTTAATGCATGTTTTTCTTGTTTTCTATGTGTATGAGGGAGACAAAAGGCATAACTGCCTGCAGCGAGTGCCTCCCCCAGAGTTGAAAGAGTGAGAGGGCCAAAATCAAGCGACGTTCGAGCTAAAATGCCTGGACACGTGGAGTTTGAAGCAATTTAAGTCATAGGAAGAGGAAAAGACTGATTCTGGGAGAGAGTTCCAGAGCTAAGCAGTTGAATAGAAGATAGTCTGAGAATAGGGTTTCACTCGGGTTGGAGTGTTGCACAGAGTAGGGGTGGGATTGTGTTGCAAGACGGGTACTACGTACCCTACGTAGAGGAGGTGGTATACACTGGGAAAGCTCCGAGGAACACTGATTATTGTAGTAGCGAAAGAATAGCGAGAGAGATGCAACATTGCAGCGAAGAGAGAGAGATTGCAGAGAGTTGGTGAGTGGACAGGAGTTAATGATACAAAAGGCTTTCCTTTCTACTTTGTCTAGGAGTGCGGTGTGAGAGGATCCTCCCCACACATGTGAACAATACTCAATACAAGGAAGCACTGTGCCCTTGTACAGAGCAAGAAGCTGCGCAGGGGTAAAGAACCCCTCGAGGCGGCTGAGCACACCCAGCTTGTGGGAGGTTGCCTTAGCAAGACTGGTAATATGGTCCTTCCAAGTGAGAGCAGAAGAAAAGGGACACCGAGAATATTGAGAGAAGATGAAGGATTGATTTTTGTATTGTTGAAGAATAAGGGATAGTCCTCTGGAGGCTCTGAACGGGTAGTAAGATGGAAAAATTGGGTTTTGGAAGCATTAAATGCAACAAGGCTTTCTCTACCCCAATTGGAAATAGTAGCTAGATCAGAAGATAAGTGTTCTATGGCTTCATTACCTTTGTTTTTGAGGGACTCCTGGCTGGGGCATTCTGCAAAAAGTAATTGAGTAGTGAAAGGTAGAGTCGTCTGCATATGAATGGTTGGGACTTGATGTACAGTTGAGAAGATCATTTAAGAAAATTAGAAAGAGAATAGGTGATAGGACAGAACCCTTAGGAACACCGGAGTTGATAGGATGAGGAAGTGAGCGATGGCCGTCCACAACCGCAGCTATGGAATGGCCGGAAAGGAAATTAGAGACACAGGCACAGATGGAGGGATAGAAACCGAAGGAGGGTACTTTAGAAAATAAAGATTTGTGCCAGACTCTATCAGAGGCCTTCTATATGTCTAGTGCAACAGAAAAAGTCTCACCGAAGTTCCGAATGGAGGATGACCAAGAGTTAATAAGATATGAAAGAAGATCACCAGTAGAGTGACCCTTAAAGAAGCCATACTGGCGATCTGAGAGCAGATTATGAGAAGAGAAATGCTTAAGAAATTTGGAAGGAAGAATAGTTTCAAAAACGTTAGAGATACAAGAGATGAAAGCAATTGGACGATAGTTGGAGGGTTGAGAGTGGTCACCCTTCTTTGGGACAGGTTAAATGAGAGCAAACTGCCAGCAAGAAGGGAAGACGTTAGAGGAGAGACAGAGACGAAAGAGTTTGCCTATGCAGGGGGTCAGCACGGAAGCACAGTTTTTTAGTACAAAAGGAGGAACACTGTCCGGACCGTACACCTTCTTAATATTAGGCCCAGAGAGGGTAGAAAGTACTTCTTTAGAAGAGATTAGAATATTAGGCATAAGTAAGAGAGAGGGGAGTGGAGATCGAGGAATAACACCAGAATCATCCAAGGTGGAGTTTCTAGCAAAAGTTTGAGCGAAGACTTCAGCTTTGTCAGAGGAAGAAGTGATGGTTGTGCCATCAGAGTGGAAAAGGGGAGGGAAAGAAGAGGAAGATAAATTGTTGGAGAGGTTTTTGGCTAGATGCCAGAAAGCTTGAGAAGAGCTAGAGTTGGATAGTTCAGTGCATATATTAGCATATCCGTATCTCCGATTCAATAATGTGTACTCGATGCAGAAAATCTAACATTTCCCTATTTGGATATTAAATCGCAAATACATGTGATCAAATTATGGAAAACTCGCAGGAATAATGAAACAATGTAACACCAAGCTTTCGTTTATTCTCTCAAGACATCTTCAGGGTAATACCCTGAAGATGTTTTGAGAGACTAGACGAAAGCTTGGTGTTCCATTGTTTCATTATTTCTGCAAGTTTTACTACATTTCTCTATTTGCACAGATAGATTACTTTGTGTAATGAAGAAAAAAAAGTGAATACTAATCAATGATTTAAAACTAATATTAAGGTTCTCATTACGGATGGTGAAATTCCAAGTATACCGTGTTGCTCATATTTTGTTTGAATTAACCCTTCTGCTCCGAAAGGTTTTACCTTAAATCAATAACTTAGTGTGGCTATGTCATCACTAAATTATGTTTTTAAGGAGCTCGGCTATAAATACAAATATTTTGTTATTGATTTCTGTGAATGAATTTAATTAAAGCAAGCAACTTTGTTTCAAGTGAGGAGGGAAAGCTGTGGGATCGGAATTTTGCTTAACACTTGCCACCTTTTGCATTACGTTCAAGATAAAACAATATTACACGATATTTTCATTTTCGGAATCGTTAGAGAGAGAGAGAGAGAGAGAGAGAGAGAGAGAGAGAGAGAGAGAGAGAGAGAGAGAGAGAGAGACGAACCAAATTCATAAGGTTACATTTTCCAAAGCGACTGTAATATATGCATTATATGCATATTACATTCACATGTAAACCTCTTCAGTACAATGACTTCATTATTATGTTATTCCTACTGGCACTAGACGAATATATCCAGAGTTGAAATTGACTTTGACATTGGAAGGGGCAGATACGATCATAATTATCGTTTTTACATCGACAATGTTTCCAAAAAATATATGAGATCACCTAATGATAGCCAAAATGTTTGTTAACAAGGCATCATAGTCCGGAAGGAATACATATTTTAAAGCATTGTAAATGAGTCCTGTTTCTGGTCCATTTCATTACTTTGTATTATTTTAGTTGGCGCCTACAAGTCAAGCTAATGAGATGGCATATATATTACTTCCATCGGTGCAACATAAATAATATAAGCAGCAATAAGCTAATAAACTTGACCTTTACGAACATTCTAACTTCTGCAAACTACTCACATGAAGATAATGCTTGGTTTTCAAATATGTGTATAACATTTATAAATCTAAAACATGAGTTTGATAATGAGACCGTAAAGTAGTGAAATTCTGACAGTGGGAAGCGACAAAATAACATAATACAAATAGTAAATAACAAAACGCCTCTGATACACTATTATATTATAACACACATTACAAATAAAATATGAAGGGGATCCAGAGCAAAACAAAATAATTCAGGAAAACCGATGGGCCCAGGGGTACCCCCACTTATATTTATTTCTTATTTTGTGTTTTTTGTTGACACAGTTCTAAATTACTGCTCTTCCCGACAACTCTCACGCGCTGGGCCTTAGTTGAAGGGTTGGAGGGGGGGGGGGGGGGATGGTTTGGTTCGGCTTGGGAGGGGAGGTTGAGAGTAATACTTGTGAGCGTGAACAAAATACGTGAGAGGGTTGGATAGAGAGAGAGAGATTGAGAGAAGACTCCCTTCCGCCATTTGTATTTATATTTATATTTTTTGTCTATGTGTATGAAGGAGGCAAAATAAAAGCTGCCAGTAATAATTGCCCCCCCCCCCAACACACAAAGGTGAAAGATCTCTGTATAAGCTCATGTCACGCACACGTAGCTTATGCTGGGGGATACATTCTTCGCTCGGGATGACCTTTACATCCCGAATCAATTTCAAGTCTTTCCTGTTAACCAAGAAGTAATCTATCTGGCTACTGGAGACCCCAGAGTTATATGTGACCAGGTGGCTCTGTCTTTTCTTGAACTTTGTGTTACACACAACCATGTTGAGTGCAACGCAGGACTCCAGTATATATTCGCCTTCCAGATTCCTCCTTCCGTTTTCATTTCCTCCATGTACTCCCTCGTATCCATCTGCAGATGCTCCCACGTGACCATTCAGGACCCCTCCCAGGATTGTTATTTCATTCTCCGAGAGGTCTGAAACTACACTGACAGTGTCATTCCAGAAGTCCTCTTTTATCTCTTTCTGTAGGCCAGCCTGTGGGGCATATGCAGATATCACATTCAGAATTCTTTCACCAACTTTCAACTTCAAAACAATCAGTCTTTCACTAACTCTCGTAATCTGAAGCACACTTTCCGCCCACTCTTCAGCGACCAGAACACCCACTCCTCCTTTCGCTTTATCAGTCTCAACCCCCTTCCAGTAGATCCTATATCTTTTCTTTCTTCCAACAATCCACTGAACTCCATACCCTTTCCAGAGTGTTTCCTGGGCACAGCAGACGTCCATTCGCCTCCTCTCACACATTTCAGCCAGTTTATTTACACATAGATTCAAACTACTGTACCAACATTCACACTAGCAAGTGTTTTGTGCGGTTTTGGATCATCAGACTTACGTTGTTTCTCTTTAGGTTTAGTCATATTTGGTTGATTAGGATGGCAAATGGGCATCCCCCCCCCCCCCCCCATACATAACTTCGGCTCCAGTCTACCCCAGGGACCATTCCCAGCACCTTCCCCCAAGAGATTACAAGGGGGTAGGTGAGATAATTTCCCTCTATTACTGGCTACCATTCCTACATATGTGTCACCCCCCCCCCTTTCCTTCACGCGGTCTCTATAGCATTGGCGAGGCATCTAGAGATTCTTGCAACAGAGAGACTTCTACTTAGAGCCATCAGTGTTGCTTGAGAACTCGGGAGGAGAGGATATATGCCGCCATGGCTCTCCCCTCATGAATGGACCGGCCGGGAATAATACGTCTTTTTCCGCCCCCAAATACTATTCCCACTTGTTTTGTTGCTCTTAAATGTTAATATCTTCATATTAAACATAAAATAGGTGCATATGAATAAGTAATAACGATATGTATGGTAAAATGACGGTTTTCGTCGGGAATGAACCAAAATACCTTCGCATGGCGGGATGTTTCAAATACCATAGTCTAGCCTTTGCCGGGTTAAGATCCAGTAGTAGTTGAGATTCAACTCTTGTGATCACCATTAGTTTAGTTTTAATACAAGCAAGCTTAATCTGCCATCTCTCTCCCCATTAAACAATGTCCATCAGCCCCATGTTGGCTAAGGCTACAGCAGCTTACTCATCTCTTTGGTTATATGCCACTGCCAATGTTCTGTCGTCACCAAAGGCTCGCACTTTTAGGAAAAGTTGTAGTAGGTTGTTTAGGAAGATGTTTTAAATTCCATAGTAGTGGACACTTCTTTGAGGCACACCTGCTTCGATGTTGTGGATGGCTGAGTCTATACAAACAGTTTATTTTCTATGTGAGTAAGGGAGGCAAAAGGCAGAATATTGCCCACAGCGAGTGCCTCCCCCTGAGTTGAACGAGTGACAGGGCCAAAATCAAGGGACGTTCGAGACAAAATGCCAGGACACACGGAGTTTGAAGCAATTTAAGTCATAGGAAGAGGGAAAGACTGATTCTGGGAGAGATTCCAGAGCTCCGCTTTTGAATAGAAGAAAGTCTGAGAGCAACGTTGCACTCTCGGGTTGGAGAGTTGCACAGAGTAGGGGTGGGATTGTGTTGCAAGACGGGTAAACACGTGCCCTATGTAGAGGAGGTGGTATACACTGGGAAAGCTCTGAGGAACACTGAGTATTATAGTAGCGATAGAATAGCGAAAGAGATGCAACATTGCGGCGGAGAGAGAGCGATTGCAGAGAGTTGGTGAGTGGACGGGAGTTAATGATGCTTTCCCTCATCCTATGACATAAACAGATCAAGTTTCGTGTGTCCAGATATTTCTACTCTAACGTACCTTTAATTTAGCTCTCTGTCACTCTTTCAACTTTTGGGGAGATACTTGTTACA
Organism: Paralithodes platypus; assembly: GCA_032716605.1. Lineage (NCBI taxonomy): Eukaryota > Metazoa > Arthropoda > Malacostraca > Decapoda > Lithodidae > Paralithodes > Paralithodes platypus. Next base: position 20,831,416 of record CM064542.1, on the reverse strand, counting down.
GGCCGTGGAGTGGAGTGGAGGTTCCATCTCTATCTTTTAGGCTTTGGTTCCTTCAAGGGTTGTTTAGGAGGCGGCATCCAGCCTTAACTGCTACCCTAATGTGTGTGTCAGGAGGTGAGGGAGGAGTTAAAAATAATGGTCAATTAATTTCGTTCTAGAATCCTTGATATGTTCACAAAACGTATTACCATCAGACATAAAACATTCACATATATTGCCAGAAAGAAAACATTGTGGTAATTTATTCTCGATGTATGCCATCAGAATACGGTATGAAAGTTAGAATAGCAACAGAGCAAAAGTAAATGAGTCGTGAGTAAATCGAAACATGGGTAATATTATTAGGGGACATGGAAAACATAAACACTAAGAAGAAAATATCGTACAAAGCGTCAAGAGGCACTCCAAATTGGTAAATTAAGCTAGAAAAAAACATATAAGAAGCAGAATATATTTGAAAAAAAAAAACATTGATATTAATTTTGTGACGTCCAACCTATACCAAAAGCACACATACTTCTAAAATATCGAATGAAAGACGGAAATATAAATAAAGTATTCGGGTAGATGGGACTCGTTAGCCTTGGTCGGCAACCCTTCTAGGGGAGAAAACCTTATCAAAATCCGGGTGGATGGGACTCGTCAGCCTGGATCGGCAGCCTGTCTAGGGGAGTAAGCCTTATTCAAATCCGTACTGCTTACTTAAGGGTGAAGCAGGTTAGTGGATGGATTAGCCGCACACCACTGTAGAACAATAGTGCTAATAAGATGCATAGAAGGCCTCCGAGTTGGATGGACACATAAATTGAGTGGTCAATCCTGTAAGTCCTTCAGTAAACTGGCATGGGTTGTCTCTCTTACAGGGGATAGGTCCACTTGGGGGCATTTTGTGTATGGCCACCCTCATTAAGAGGAGTAAGGCGTCTGGCAATAGATGGATAGATAATCTACTATATTATTTTCTTGAGGTCCTTTAAGCATGAGGCTCAAAGTAAAGTTTTCCCAGAAAGAAGGCCTTGTGTATGAACTCTCACAACATACTAATTAAAGTAAAAGCTTGGGAAGAGCTAAAGTTGGATAGTTCAGTGCATTTATTATTGATGAAAGAGTGTTTGGCAAGTCGAAGAACAAATTTGGCTTGATTCCGGACAGAAACATAGGAACAATTAGATTCTTGAGTTTTAAGGCGAAATACATAAGATACACATATGAATACAACATTAAAGAAACATGTTCATTAAGCTAAGCATTATAGTGTCTGTATTTCAGCTTGCTAGCTCACATTGTGGTCATAATATCGTAAAAGCAGATAACTCACCACTACTCACTTATATCAGCGAGATTTCCAAATGACTCAGGTCAAGTTCATATTTAGTATGATGTTAAACTTTGATTTAACCTAACCAACATGAATCATAGTAGCATGAAGCTAGTTGGAAATCTTGTTGGGGGAATTCTCCATTTCACACACGCACGCACATGCCTACTCATATGAACAGCGCAACACTTCCATTATCAACTCTGCGAAGCAGAGTGGTATCGCGCACATAGATCCCACCCATATACTGTGCACCACCATTCAGCTTGTCTGTCGTCGTCGTCGTCGTCCGTCGTCGTCGTCGTCGTCCGTCTGTCTGTCCGGAAACTCCTCATAGAACGTTCAATGGATTTTCACCAAATTTCACAAATATATCCATTCAGTCAAAAAGGCATTTTACATTTAACTTAATGATTAAGGTCAAAGGTAAAGGTTAATAATAAGGTCAATATTTCATATTTTTTAGTTTCTACTCAAATCACTTCATTTTCACTACACAAGTTACTGATAACCTTAATATCGTATTGACCAAATGTTAGGTAAATATTCTAAAGGGTAAGGTCAAGGTCAAGGTCAAAGGTCAAAATAAGTTTTTCACTAGTATTTCTGTTAGATTCTCACTAGGCTTACCATGTATATTTGGAATACCTAGGCCAAGGTCATACAAGAAACTATACAACTCCATATGAAAGGTCAAGGTCACAGGTCAAGGTCAAATAAAAGGTCAATATGCTATTTTCTTTACTGTTCATGCAACCTTCACATTTGGTGAGATAGTTGCACTTTAAATGAAAAGGAAAATAATACATTTGGACACACATTTCATCAAGGTCAAGATAAAGGTCAAAGGTCAAGGTCAACTATTCTATTAATATACTGTATATGAAACTAACTGATGGGTTTTAATGAAATTAGGCATGCTTATTTGGTTTTCCTGGGCATTGTCAATGCAAAAAAAATACTCTTGTATAAAGGTCCAGGTCACAGGTCAAGGTCAAAGGTCAACTTTTTATATTTATTTTACATTTTACTCAAATGTCTTCCTTTTCACAATACAAGTTATTGGTAACCTTGATGTCATATTGCCCAAATCTAATATAAATATTTTAAAGGGTAAGGTCAAAGGTCAAGTTCAAAGTTCAAAATAGTTATTTTACAAGTATTTCTTATACTGTTAGATTCTCACTAGGCTTACAATGTATATTTGGAATACCTAGGCCAAGGTCGTACAAGAAACTATACAATTCCATATGAAAGGTCCAAGGTCACAGGTCAAGGTAAAATAAAAGGTCAATATGCTATTTTCTTTACTTTTCATGCAAACTTCACAACATTTGGTGAGACAGTTGCACTTTAAATGCAAAGGAAAATAATACATTTGAACACACATATCATAAAGTTCAAGATTAAGGTCAAAGGTCAAGGTCAACTATTCTATTAATATATATGAAACTAACTGATGGGTTTTAATGAAATTAGGCATGCTTATTTGATTTTCCTGGGCATTGTCAATGACAAAAAAATACTCATACTTAAAAGTCCAGGTCACAGGTCAAGGTCAAAGGTCAATATCTTCTATTTATTTTACTTTTTACTCAAATGTCTTCATTTTCACAATACAAGTTACTGGTAACCTTGATGTCATATTTCCCAAATCTTATATACATATTTTAAATGGTAAGGCCAAAGATCAAGGGCAAAGGTCAAAATAGGTCTTTTACTAGTATTTCTTATACTAACTGTTAGATTCTCACTAGGCTTACCATGTATATTCGGAATATCTAGGCCAAGGTCATACAAGAAACTATTCAATTCCATATGAAAGGTCAAGGTCACAGGTCAAGGTCAAATAATAGGTCAATATGATATTTTCTTTACTTTTCATGCAAACTTCAGAAAGTTTGGTGAGATAGTTGCACTTTAAGTGAAAATGAAAATAATAAATGTTGAGACATATAAAGGTCAAAATAAAGTTCAAAGGTCAAGGTCAACTATTGTATTAATATACTGTATATGAAAATAACTGATGGGTTTTAATAAAATTAGGCATGCTTATTTGATTGTCATGGGCAATGTCAATGCAAACAAATAAATACTAATACATTAAGGTCAAGGTCACAGGTCAAGGTCAAAGGTCAACTTTTATTATTTATTAAAAAAGATTACTTAAATTTGGGAAAACTGGCTGTGTTATGGCTTATTACTTAACTATCATATATATAAAATTTCACATAAATATTATAATAATTGAGATCAGAGGTCAGGGTCAAAACAAGAGTATTTTTCATTTACCCTAAACTCCTCCTAGACTGTTTAATGTATCGTCACCAAATTATACAGGAAAATTCAGTTGGTCAATGCGACGACCATCCAAATATATGTATTTTATCTTAACTCAAAGGTCAAGGGTCAAGGTCACAGTATATGATCACTATTTGTAATCAATATGTATTTAAACGAATTACACCATATTCATAATGCTAGTTAATATGAACATTGCAGTTAAGCTAACTAAATCCTTGATAAGAAATTCTAAGGTTGAAGGTCAAGGTCAATGGTCAAGGTTAAAGTTCGAAATATGATTTTTACTAGTATTTCCTATTTAATGTAAGATTCTCATTAGGCATATCATGCATGTTCGGAATGCCTAGACCAAGGTCATACAAGTATAAACATAATTCCATTTGATAGGTCAAGATCACAGGTCAACATCAAATATAAGGTCAATATGCTAATTTCTTTACTATTCATGTAAACTTCACAAAATTCGTTGACATTTGTGCTTTAAGGGAAAATTAATGTGTTTTTTTTCAGACAACTGAAGGTCAAGATGAAGGTAAAGGTCAAGGTCAATCTATCTATCTATCTATTGCCTGACGCCGTGATCCCCGAAGGGGTGGCCACGAACGAACCGCCCCCATGCACCTCTGTCCCCAGTCAGTCGACGCCCCTCCCCCCAACCAGCACCGCCTTCGTTCATGTAGTTCCTCACTCCATCCTTCCACCTCATATTCGGTCTACCTCTCCCCCTCTGTCCCTCCACCTCGCTCTCGTACACCCTCTTAGTCATTCTCTCGCTTTCCATACGTTCCATATGGCCGAACCATCTCAAGTTGTTCCTTTTCACACTTTCCAGCACATCTACCTCCACACCACACCTCCTTCTTACTTCCTCATTAGTCTGTCTATCCCTCCATGTAACTCCGCACGCACTCCTTAAGTAATTCATTTCCACTGCTCTCACTCTTGGTCTGAGTCTCTCAACCAACGTCCATGCTTCGCTTCCGTAAGTCAGTGTCGGGATTACCACACTGTCATGCAAGGACTTCTTCACTTCCATACTGACCACCCTATTTCTTGTTACTGCTTTTAGCGTTCCTACAACCCTCTTCCCCTGTTGTACCCTCTCCCGCACCTCTTCATCCATAGTCCCATCTTTACTCAACACACTGCCCAGATACTTAAAAGAGTTGACGATCTCCATAGCCTGACCGTTCAGCTTCACCTCACACTCTGTGACTTCACCCATTTCGAAGACCATAACCTTGCTCTTCCCCGTATTTACCTTCAAATTCCGTTTTTCGCACACTGTTCCAAACTCATTTACCAGACCCTGCAACTCCCATTCATTATCACTCATCAGAACTGTATCATCCGCAAACAGCAGTATAGGTAGCTTCCACTCAATTCCCTCCCTTTTCAGCGATACACCAACATTCACTGCTCTTGATAGTATTTCTTTCATGACTCCATCCATATATACAGTAAACAACCACGGGGACATCACACACCCCTGTTTCAAACCAACATTCAGGTCAAAGAACTCGCTCTGCTCACTCTCCACACGTACTGCCGCCTTTGCACCCTCATACATGCTCTTCACTGCTTTCAGCAACTTGCCCTCTACTCCGTATATTCTAAGTACTTTCCACAAACCTTCTCTATCCACTCTGTCATAGGCCTTCTCCAAGTCCATAAAGGCAACATACACCTTTTGTTTCTTCTCCAGATACTTCTCCACAACACAATTCAGGGTAAAAATCTGATCTACACATCCTCTTCCCTTCCTAAACCTCCCTGCTCGTCGCCTATCCATTTCTCCGTTCTCACTCTCACTCTCTCAATCACTACCCTACTGTATACCTTCCCTACTACGCTTAGAAGACATATTCCTCGGTGGTTACCACACACTCCTCTTTCCCCTTTGCCCTTATATAGGGGGACTATTATGCCAGTCTTCCAGTCATCGGGTGCACTCCCCTTCTCCCATGCTAGTTTGCACATTTTCCATACCCATTCTATCACTATCTCACCACCATACCTCAACATTTCCCCACACACTCCATCTGTTCCTGGTGCTTTCCCCAACTTCACTCTTTTCATGGCTTCCCACACTTCTGACCTCCTGATCCCCACCTCCTCCTCCACTACTTCTCTTCTTCTCCCTCCCATACCATATCCAGCTATGTTTGCTGGCTCTTCATTCCTTTCATTTAGCAACTCACTGAAGTACTCCCTCCATCTTTCGACTCTCTCTTGCTTCTCGGCTAGCATTCTCCCATTCTCATCTTTCACACCCTTACTGTTTCCCTTGCTACCTTCCCTAACTTTCTTGACTTCTTTCCAGAACAGTTTCTTACTCTCCCTCCATTTTACACTCAGATTCCTTCCAAATTCCTCATCTACTCTTCTCTTACTTTCCTTCACTACTCTCTTCACCACCCTCTTACTCTCCACGTACCTCGCTCGTTTCTGTCTCTCGGAATCTTCATTCCCTCTACTACCCAACCACACTCTATATGCTTTCTTCTTTTCTTCCACAGCTATTCTTACCTCTTCTGTCCACCATGCTGTACCTTTCACTCCCCTCCCTCTTCTCCTCACTCCACACACCTCCTCACATGCTGCACAGATCTCATCCTTAAACACCTTGCTCATCTCCTCCACTTCCTCCATAACTTCCAGGTCGAACCCACCTAGTCGTCTTTCCACTGCTCTCCTGTACTCCTCCCTGACTTCCTCCTCCTGCAACCTCTCCACCCTCCTCACCATTCCACCCTCCTCTCGCCTCCCTCCCGCTCTCCTCACCCACTTCTTTTGTATCCTAACCTTAGCTACCACTACATAATGATCAGACAGACCCCCTCCAATACCCCTATACACCCTAGCATCCATCACAGATTTCTTCATTCGTTCATCCACACATACATAATCAATCAATGACTTTCGTTCCAACTATTCCTTTAATTCCTCTGAAACTAACTGATGATTTTTAATGAAATTTGACACACTTATTTGATTGTCCAGGGTTACATCAATGCAAACAAAAATATAATCCTACATAAAGGTCAAGGTCACATAAGTTAACCTTCATCATAAAAAATACTAAATTTTCGATAAGCTGACGACAGTTAGTTGCATTTTACTTAAATATCATATATTTCAATCATATATATATATAATAATAATAATACTTAAGGTTAAAGGTCAAGGTCAAATAACAAAAGAACAGTGTTCATAATTTTCTTTAAACTCTTCCTATACTGTTTAACTCTTTGTGTACCGGTGACGTCTTTTGTATTGTAGTCTAGCTATAATTAGATAATTTTGTGAAGCGTATGAAGGATCTGTGGTAGTAAAAAGGGTTAATTAAGATAGTTGAAAGCCTGCTAATTTTATGGAAACCCTTCATAAACTAAATAAAATTGTCTTAATATCCAGTATGAAATTAAACTAAGAGAACTGTACTGAACGGGTTACGTATCGTCACCAAATTTTGCTGACAAATTTGGTTGGTCAATGCAACGATTGTCTAAGTTTTGTGTTTTTGTTATTCAAAGGTCAAGGTGAATGGTGAAGGCCACAGATTACGGTCACTATTTCTTTCTTATATATATTCTAAATTTGAATTACACCATATTCAAAATGCTACAAAATAATGTTACGCTGACCTTATTATAGATAAATATTCCAATGGTTAAGATTCAATGCGATCATAAATGTAATTATATATATACATTATACTCCCAAGCATACACGAACCAACAACAGTCAGGACGAGTGTCTATGCTTTATCACGCTGTGGTGTAGTGTATTAAAGTATAGGCACTTGTTCTGACTGTCGTTGGTTCAAGTCCGGCTGTGAGTATAAAAACATTTAGTATATATATATATATTTATATATATATATATATATATATATATATTATATATACTGTATATATATACGGTATATATATATATATAATATATATACCGATTTTACCTAAGAGATTCAATACTGCTTGCAGAATTCTAGGTCGCAGAGTTGCGTATTATTATTATTATTTTTTTTTTTTGGGCTGCACGCCTACTTTATTGTAATTGTCGGAGTTATGATTAAGTTAACCCTTCTGGCCCGGGTGTCTTTTTAAATGAAAGTACGGCAGAGGGGCCGGAGCCCGGGTGTCCTTTTAACCCTTCCGACCCGGGCTGCCTTACAAAAGGACAGTGTCAGGTACCTGGGCGATCTGGCCGAAAAACGTCTAGGCCTTGGCTACAGTATCTTTGTTATTTTAACTACTAGAAATGTCCTACGCATCCCCAAATGTAGTGCGGTTTCCAATCTGTAGACTGGCCTTGAGTAGAGCTCTGTAAGTCAACTGGTTCAGTTGTGATGACGATTTCCGTGGAGCGAATTTTGCCGCGATGTTGACAATATCGGAGCTTTTCAGACACTAATTTCCTCATATCATACAACAACAACATTGATCCGACGTCTCCTTCTTGTTTTCGGAGGTGCGGTGACGCAATGACCGGCTTTGTTTACATGCGTCGGACGCACAGCGTTCAGACCAAGCTTAATAGGCTGTCAAGCTTACAGCCTGTTATAAGGACACCCGGGTGCCGGCCCATCTGCCGCGGTGTCCTTATAAAAGGACAGCCGGGCTGGAAGGGTTAAAATCCCTATGCTTGAAAGCGTGCTTTAAAATTTGCGATCGCAGCGCCAGCAAGCCTCAACTACTACCGTTATCAGTTCCTACGTGCCCGCCATGGCGATTTATAGTGAAATCATGAATTCTGACGCGTCCGATTCTGTGCAACCTCCCGCGCACCCCAGTGCTACCCCGCTCGCTACATCTATGCCTGTTGCAAGCAAGAAAAAGGCTCAACGCAAGAAAGCGAAGGTATTGTTGAGTGATAGTGCTATACAGAGAGACCTTTTTGCCATTGAAGAAAGCAGCGGCGAAAGCTTAATTGATAAAGAACAGTTTATTACTAGTGCAAGTGAAGACGATGATTTTGTGGGGTTTGGTGATGATGACAATGTTGACTTGTTTGAGGGAGGGGATAGTAGTGATGATCCTGATGTGGAAGTGTTGCAGGAAGGTGCAGTCGAACTTCCGAGTGTGCTAGAGCCTAGGCCTACCCCGTCGCCATCACTGCGTGCTCACCCTACGCCTAGCCCTAGCCCTAACCCGGGACCTTCCCCTTTGCCTGCCCGTACGCCCTTGAAAGTGGGTAAATACTCTTACAAACAATCTTTAGTGAAAAGTGCAGCCAAGAAAGCACGTAGGGCAGCAGAAAAAGCGAGGGAAGGCGAAGATAGTGATAGTGACGCCGACCCTGGTCTAGCAACCACCTGCACTCATTTGTCCCGACGCCTTGACCCGGGACGTCGTGCGGGTCACCCACAGCCCTCTGCTTCATCTCGCCCTCAGGTTGTGCAAAGGGCCTCTACAAGTGGTACTAGTGGGGCGGCATTGTATTCCCACAGTGTGCCACCACAGGCCCCGCATCGTAGGGCATTATTTGCTGCGGAGAAGCCCTCGGCTCGCCGCAAAAGGAGCCCAACTCCTGAGGCTGAGGCTCCCATTGTTCAACCTCCCGCAGCCTCCCGCCCCCCACGCCGCTGACGCCCGGTCACTTCTGCATCTGAAATGTCCTCTGAAGAAGATGCTGACGACCCCAACATTGCCCCAGATGACCTGACATCGCCTGAGGAAGAGGAGGACGACGAAGAGGATGTGGAAGAGGAGGAAGTCCCGACACGACGAGTTCGAGGGTGAGGTCATGGGCGTGCGGCTCAGCCTGACGACGTCGCTGCCCCTGGGCGTGGGCGTGGGCGTGCAGGGCGTCTGCATGGGCGTCCGCGTGGGCAATAGACCAGTCAAAGTAGGGCTGGACTTAGAACAAATTGCAATAGAAGGTTTTTTGGCTTTAACTTGTTTATTAGGTCCCTCTGATGAACATATAAAAAGTCTCCAACTTTTGGACACCGGGAAAGTGGTTAATTTGCATAAATTCAAGATGGCCGCCGTCCAAAGCTTCAATTTACAGATAACTTTTTTCTGGTTGCTCCTAGACCCTATAAATGTATTACAATTCAAAGACTCACCACAGACTGATGATGAGGAAGCAGAACAAAGAAAGATAGTCAGGGCTGCGGCACGGTTGATCAAAGCAGATATAAAGAACATTGATACTTGTAGAGATTTCTATCCAGATCCTTCTGAACTCCGGTCGCTGGAAAAGAATGTGGCGTACGTTCCGCAGTCCCTTCGTATATTGCTGCAAGAGACGTTCAGTGGCAAGTCATGTGATCTTGAAGTTGCATCAATTGGACAAAGTATCGTGCAACTTACCAGACCAAGGGCCATTGTAGCACCCATTCAGTATGGATTGGCGGTTCAAATGCACCAGCACTTTGGTTCCCGCTTTCTTGTGGACAGTTTACACAGCCACGGCTTCTGTCTGCCTTACGCAGAAGTTTTGAGGTTTTCGAAGTGTGCTGCCAATTTCAGGGGCACCAACATATCCACTGCAGGCAGGTTTGGACAGTTCGTTGCAGACAATGTTGATCACAACTTGCGTACGCTTGATGGGCGAGGAACATACCATGGTATGGGTATAATTGTTGCTGTCACCCCTGAAGTAAGAGACACAACATCAATACCAAGATTGCAGTCACCTGAAAACAACTTCACGGCAGCTCAAATTGAAATAAAATACTACCGCAGTGTTCGCAAGAAGAGTGGGCCTCTCGAATTTAGAAAGCTTGACCCCATTTCAGCATCTGACAAGCTTGAAAATCTGGACATACTGTGGAAAACGTCATGGTTGCTTCGACCAAAACGACCAGGCTGGTCCGGCTTAATGCAGAGTGTGTGCCATGGACCACACCCAGGGAAATCATCCGTCCATTTCTTGCCCATGATTGACATGGACCCTACGGACATGAGTTGTATTTACTCAACACTTCACTTCGTTGCTGCGGAAAGCCATCGCCAGGGAACGACGCCAATGCTGACATTCGACCAACCGCTTTATTGGAAAGCGAAGACGATCATTGTTCATGAGAAGGAAGGAAGCGAACTGAAACCCATTGTTTTGAACCTTGGTGGCTTTCACTCTGTGATGAGCTTTTTGGGATGCATGGGCCATGTTATGGAAGCATCTGGGCTTAAGGAGGTTTTTGGAACTTATATACGCTGAAAATGCTGTGACCCAAATGCTGAGTGGGAAAGCCTATGCACGAGCAATCAGAGGTCACTTCTTGGTTGACACAGCCTTGAGTTCGATTGTGTTAGGCAGGGCATACGGTGTCAACCTCTCAATGGTAGATGAGGAAAGTGACGCATGCAAGGACTTCCAGGAGGCTGCAGATCTTTTGGATAAGCTGTTGCGTGACGACGTTTCACCGGATGAAGTCTGCAGTAAAGACGTTTTCAACAGAATTTCTGAAAAACTTAAAGCTGAGAAGAGCTCCTTAGCAGAGCATAAGATGGGAAAGCTATGGATTCAATACATGGACATGATTGACCTGCTGCGTCGCTTCCTGAGGGCACTGAGAATGGGCGATTTCCTACTGTACCTCGGAACACTCCAGGAGATGTTGCCGTACTTTGCAGCGTGTGGTCATAACAATTATGCCAAGTCAGCCCATGTGTACATTCAAGACATGATTGAACTTGAGCAGCTCAACCCAGACATGTTCTGTCAATTGAACTCCGGTCTATTTGTGATCCGCCGAAGTGATCGGCTGTGGGCAGGACTGCCAAGCGACTTGGTTATAGAGCAGGTTTTGATGCGCTCTTTGAAAACGAATGGTGGATTGACACGTGGTAGGGGCATGGAGGAAACGCAACGCCTGCGCTGGTTACTTGCTATGCCAGCCTGCGCTGAGGTGAGTGAAGTTATGCAAGAACTGACAGGGAAGCATTTCCACACCTCTGAGCAGCACAAAGAAATGACTGAAGCAAGGCGTGAACGAGATAGGAAGGACACAGAGAAGGTTCTCGCATTCTTCAAGGATTATGATCCATTTCAAGAATCAAATGAACTCAGGAATATTGCCAACGGTGTGACAGGACCAGCCTCGGCCAATCCTCATTTACTGTATGAGGTTGGTATGAACATTGTGCAGAAGATGGAAGGTAGCAATGCTTTTGACTTTTCATTTAGGAAGAAAGATCAAGTTGAGTCGTTGGGTGCAAAGGTTACAATCAGTGCTGAAAAAGTACCAATCGACCCACAGCTCCTTTTCCAGAGGCTCCTCATCTTTGCTAATAACAGGGACTTAGGTGTTGAAGAGGTCTTTGCGTATGAGTTGTCTAGCTACCCTACTGCTCTGTTCGATAAGTGGGGGAGGCTCAGGGAAGCCAATAAACCACAGCTAGGAGATGAGATAGCTGCTGTTGTTCCCAAGTCGTCATTGGAATCATTTGAGGAAGAAAGGACTGTGACCCATGTTCTGGATGGTGGTTCCTTATTGCAAAGGATTCCATGGAAGAAGGGTGACACATTTGAGGACATTGCAAGCATGTACATGAAGCATGTTTCCAAAAACTTTCTCAACCCGGTGGTTGTATTCGACGGTTATAAATCAGGACCTACTACCAAGGACATGACACACAATCGACGATCAAAAGGAGTCTTTGGTCAAAAGGTGATGTTCACTCCAACCATGCCCCTTCGGTCAAAAAAGGAAAACTTCCTGTCAAACTCGGACAATAAGCAAAACTTCATTGACTTATTGTGTGAAACATTCAAGGCAAATGGAATTGACTGTGTCAATGCGCCAGCAGATGCAGATGTCATGATTGCGAAGAAGGGAATTGAGCATGCAAGGGAAACCGTGACATATGTGATAGGTGAGGACACAGACTTGTTGGTGCTGTTGTGTCATTATGCGGAACGAGGGATGAATGATTTGTACTTCAAGTCGAGCAAGGAAGGTGGGAAATGTTGGCATATTAACTCAGTAGCAGAAGCTCTTGGTGAAAGCATCTGTCGTGTCCTGCCAGTTGTCCATGCACTCTGTGGATGTGACACAACCTCACGACTGTATGGTATTGGTAAAGGGGCTGCCTTGAGGAAAGTGAGGGAAGACAACGGTTTCTTGAAATGTATAGAAGCATTCTTTTGCCAAAGTGGAAGTAAAGACGCGATATCATCAGCTGGTGAAAAGGCCTTGGTTTATTTGTACGGGGGAAAAGGAAATGACACCCTTGACGGACTGCGAAAGACAAAGTTTTGCAACAAGGTGGCAAAAAGTTCAACTACCGTTGAAGTTCACAGCCTTCCCCCAACAACCGATGCAGCCAAATACCACTCGTTCCGAGTTTATTGTCAGGTCCAGGAATGGATGGGGAACTGTGTGGACCCCGAGAAATGGGGCTGGTGTCTGCGGAAGGGACAGCTTGAACCGAAGACGATGGATTCGCCAGTGGCTCCTGATTCACTACTGAAATTGGTCAGATGTCAGTGTAAGGGCAACTGTGACACTCAACGCTGTAGTTGCAAACGGAATGAGCTTGAATGTTCCAGTGCATGTGGTCAATGTAAAGGACTCTGTCAAAATAGCAACTTTGATGCAAGCACCGATGATCCAAGTGAATACGAACTCCTATCATGAATTACATAATTGGCTCTGAATGACGTCATACTACGTCATGTTTTTTTTTTTTTTTTTTTTATAAAAAAGAGGGACAACAGGTCAAAAAACCCATACAAGCACAAAGTGCCTGTGTCACCCCTTGTGAAAGAGACAGTTCAGCCTGTCTGTAAGGTTTTTCGGCTGTAAATTAACCACTTTCCAGGTGTCCAAAAGTTGGAGACTTTTTATATGTTCATCAGAGGGACCTAATAAACAAGTTAAAGCCAAAAAACGTTGTTTGTAATACATTTATAGGGTCTAGGAGCAACCAGAAAAAAGTTATCTGTAAATTGAAGCTTTGGACGGCGGCCATCTTGAATTTATGCAAATTAACCACTTTCCCAGTGTCCAAAAGTTGGAGACTTTTTATATGTTCATCAGAGGGACCTAATATACAAGTTAAAGCCAAAAAACCTTCTATTGCAATTTTTTCTAGGTCCAGTTAAATGATTGCTAGATTTACTGGACTACAAGGGCACATGCCCAGGCACATGTGCCTGGGCATGTGCCTGCTGCAGCTGCACGTGCGCGCTCATCCAACTTGTTTGTGTGGACAGATGGGGCGGATTTTGAGCCAGATGTTCCTGCCTTTGACGAGCAGCAGATTGGTTCCGGGGTGTCACCAGCATATCCCTGTGGCCCAAATGCTACCCCCAGTGAACTTTTCTGTGGCTTCTATGACAATGAAGTCATGGAATACCTCGTCGAGGAGACCAACAACCATCATGAGATCTGTGCCAACTTTCTTGGCAGGAAGACCAGTGCCAAGATGGTGGCATGGAGAGCTGCCACTGTGGCAGAACTGTATGTGTTATTGGCACTCACTATGCTGATGAGACATATCAGGAAGCACGGTATGGCAGACTACTAGATTACTGCCGACCTCATCACGACTCCAGCATTTGACAAGTACATGTCCAGGGACAGGTGCTTTGACTTCCTCTCCTATCTCCACCTGACAAACAACATGGCAGTCCACTTTCCCGACTCATTATGGAAGATCAGGAAGCTGTATGAGATGATACGTCATCGGTTTAACACCTACCTGATTCCATTCCAGAAGATGTGCCTGGATGAGTGTCTGGTCCTGTTTCATGGTAGGCTGCATATCAGGCAGTATATCCCGTCCAAGAGACACCGCCTCCGCATCAAGCTCTTCGTCCTCTGCGACTGCATGACGGGATATGTGCTGGACTTTGTGGTGTACAGCGGCAGTGGTGGGGAAATTGAGACTGACCCCGAGATTGGATTTGGCGGCGCTTTCGTGCAGAGAATGATGGAGAAACACTTCCATAAGAACCACATTCTCTACACCGACAATTACTACACGTCGCCCATCCTAACCAAGTACCTCCATGACCGCAAGACCGGAACTGTCGGCACAGTCAAGGCCAAGAGGAGGGGCATGCCAGCCTACCCAACAAAGACGAAGAAGACGGACATCTTCCACAAGAAGAGAGGCCCCATCCTCTCCATCCACTGGCATGACCAGCGCAAGGTCAACCTCCTCACCACATGCCACAAGGCCGAGATGGTCGCCACAGGGAAGGTGGACCGAAGAACCAAAAACCCCGTCCAGAAACCAGCTGCTGTCCTTGACTACAACCTAAATATGCGCCTCGTCGACAAGTCCGACATGCAGATGGGCTTCATCGACTGCCTGCGAACATCTTGCAGGTGGTATAAGAAGTTTATTCTGCATACGGTAGTATGTCGGCCCTCAATGCCTATAATATCTACCGTCTGTGGACTCCTTGAGCCAAGAAGTACAAGTCCCTGCGGAAGTTCCACAAGCAGGTGATACTTGAGCTCCTGGCTAAATATGCGGAACCTGGGAGACCACTACAAGGACCAGGCCAGCTGGACCGCACGGGGTGTGCCAACTTCTTCAGGAAGCACCAGCTCCACCCCCTTCCTATCAAAGCACCCGGTAGTAAAGTTAGGAGGCAGAAGAGGTGCCATGTGTGCAGCCACACATCTCGCAGACCCCACAAAGTGAGCAAAACCACATGGGAATGCCTTGAGTGTGAAGTGGCACTGTGCGCTGGACAGTGCTTCAACGACTTTCACACTCTAATACAATATTGAAGTGCCTGTGCCAATGACAATGAAAGTGACACTCTCTAAAATGTAGGCTAATAGTAATAATAAAACTAAGTATAAGTGAAAGAGACACACATAAGTAATAATAAGTGCCTTCATAACAATATGATCAAGTGAAAGTGACACTATAATATATACTGTATATACCTTACCTAGCAATACATAAGAGTTAAAATTACACTACCAATTATCCTAGTCCAGTGAAAGTGACACTATAATAATAATAAAACTAAGTATAAGTGAAAGAGACACACATAAGTATTAATAAGTGCCTTCATAACAATATGAACAAGTGAAAGTGACACTATATATATTATTAGCTTACCTAACAATACATAAAAGTGAAAATGACACTATCAATTACCATAGTCCAGTATAAATAATACTAACTAAGTATACAGTAAGTGACAGAGACACAAATAACTTAAAAATAACTTTATTGAGTGAAAATAACATACTAACTATAATACATGGCATAATAAACAATAAAAACTCTCAAATCGCTTCCCGGCATAATTGCGGGTGGGGCGACGAGTGCAACAGGGCGTCGTAGCCGGGGCCGCGGTTGAGTTTTCGGACGCACCGAGGTAAATACGCGGTAAAAGTTACCTCCACTAACATCGCCATAACTCCGGAACCGATTAAGCTAGAGAGCTCTACTCAACGCCAGTCTACACAACAAGGCAAGGCAAACATTTGTATGTTACTTTGATAATTCTACCTATTATATATTAGGGGGATAGGCCTTTGTTTACACTAGTCATTTTTCAGCCAGATCGGCTGGATACGAGCTCCGTCCTTTAGAAAGGCAGCCCGGGCCGGAAGGGTTAATTAGCGTGGGCATATGTGACAATATGTATGTATAATTATGTTGGATAGATAGATAGATTTTACATGGACAGAAAGAGAGAGAGAGAGAGACTAGTACTGATGAGGATAGTAGTAGTGATGATGGTGATAATAGTAGTGATATTGGTGATAGTAGTAGTGATGATGGTGATAGTAGTAGTGATGATGGGGATAGTATTATAGGTAGCGCCAACGAACTTGACAACTATCTAGATCCCTGACCTCTTCGTAACTAAAAAGGACCTTGAGCAAATTGGCTGTACATTTCCACACCTATTTCCTGGTGAGCTCTTCCCAAATGATAGAAATGTCAGCCATATTGTTTCCATTCATTTTGAGTTATAAGAAGTTAAGGGGTTCAGATTATTGTCAAGTTTGTTGGCGCTACCTATAGTGATAGTGTTGATAGTAGTAGTCGTGAAGATGCCATAGGGCATCGATGATATAAGTGGTGATGGTGACTGTAGTAGTGATGATGGTGACAGTGGTAGGGATAATCATACTAATATTGATTGTTATGCTAGTCAAAACAAGCCCAGTATATGTGGATTCTTCTAATGGGAAGACACTTCTAGCTAAATATGCAAACACAATTAAATACAAGTTGAGTTATACAAATAGGTACAATACAACACTTTAATTATATACAAGGATTGGTCTCACACAATAAGACGTACACTCTCATTACAGTATATATATCAATAAGACACAAAATACAATAATACTGGATGGACATGAAGATTTACCTGAGTTAGGGCAGTAATTAAGTATGCATTTGAATGTCACTTGAAGATGACCGCACAAAATACGAAGTGGAGATAATTATGGAATTAAATTTGATCGTAGATTCTTAGACATAATCAAAAGTTAATTACAAGTACAATAATATTAGTGCACTATGTTAGTACAATCAGTGTATATGAGAATGGTTGTTACAAATGCTTTGAAGTTAATTCATGGTTATTTAGATACACAATATTATAGTTTGCCCGCGTTCATATACTGAAGATCACTTTCCTTCTTTAGCGTGATTCTCCACAAGGGACAGTAGATATTTAGAATCACTAGAAATCGAGGTATTACGGCGGATGGTTTTTTTCACAATTAATTCCTGCTATCTAATATCTTTGGTTACATTGAGACTAAAATATTCAACTGTAATCCTAAGGGTATTAGATAGGGGAAGTCAAGGATAATATGTGTGTCATGTTTTTCCTGAAGGGAAAATAAGCTGTCACAAGAAGGGAATCTAAAAATAGAGAAAATACTACTTTAACTTCATATCAGTGATTTTCCGGTGGTGGGAGAGGGATTTGACGATTTTGCTCTCACATACACGGTGGGGACTTATGTCTTCTTACACGATCTGGGGTATCAAACCACATTCTTTAAGAGTCATTGAGGTTATAGTCTGCTGCTCTGGGATAGTTATTTTGGAAGGTCTCTAACCACGTACTTTAAGAGTCTTAGAGGTGATTCTCTGCTTAGATACCTAGTCACAAACTTGGCTGGTGAGCATCGAGCATCACAGAAGTGCCAGTCTCGAACTTGGCAGGTGAGCATCGAGCATTGCAGAAGTGCCAGTCTAAAACTTGGCTGGTGAGCATCAACCTAACTTGACCAAACAGTGGGGATTGTTCTGATATCCCTGTCTGGTCAGCTGCTATAGTGTTTACTTTTTCTGCGCTGTCCTGTTTGATGTTGTTGAGTGCGAGAAGTACTTGCTCTGGCTCTCCTATTTCGATGGTGAGAGAAGGCATCTCTGTTTGATGGAAGGTGGCGCGAAGACTGTTCCACACGAGAAAGGCGCTCTGGGCCTCTGTTGTGATGGTGTTTATGTCATTCTGGCACAGTTGCTGGGGTGCTGGTGATGTAGGCTAGTTTTAATGTTCGCATAATACTTCCCCCATCTGTGTGAAAGTCACAACCCTGTGGCTGAAGATGATATGTGTTTTGTGTTGATGTGTCGCAGACCAGAACAATGTGTTGTATAAGTTTGAGCCAGTAAGTAGACCTTGTATCAGGTGCTCTTTTGAAATCTTTTACGAGCACTTAGGTAGATGGTGATGACTTGTGGCGTAGGTGTCTTCGAAGGTCATTAGCGCTGTTAATGTGTCTCTTATGTCCTGATGATGTTAACAAGAAGACATATCTCACAAACATGGTGGTGGAGTTGGAGGTGCTACGTACTGTGGAGATGCGTGGTAAGTATATGGACACTGCTATAGTTAGGAGACGAATGGTGGCCCTTGACCTGAGGTGGGTCATGTTACTAATCCTTTTGGATGTAGAGGTATCAGGTGCCACTTGTGAGCTGGTGGGGGTGCTTGTGGCTGGAGCAGTTGTGTTTGTTGTGGCTGTATTTCAGGATTCTTGTCTGGTTATGGGCAGCTCAGTTGTTGCTATCGATGTTTTTCCTGTTAGGCGTGTGAATTGCCTAAATGCTGGTGGTGTGTAACGCTTTGGTGGGCGTCAGTGGTGGCCATAACGAGTAGCTATCTGGTGGGTGATTATCTATTGCATAGAGAAGGTACTCAATACACCTGGCCACTTTGACTTGGGTGCAGCTATTTTTTATTGCATAGAGAAGGACCCAGTCACACCTGGGCCATGGTCACCCACACTCTCTATTGTACAAAGAAGGCATAAAACCTGGCCCTAGGAAATCACCCCACTAGCTCCTCCTCTCAAGCCAAATCACATGACTTTAACGCCTTATGAGCGGGCCCGTCAGTAACTTCTACTACCCGCCAAGCGGTGGTTTTACCCTAAACGACCTTGCTTCCGTGCTCTTTTTCATGCATAGACAAGAGCCAGAGCGTAATACAATTATGTATCCCTGAAAGGGCGATAATTGAGCTTTCCAATTACACCAGAACCATCCTTTTACGACCACGCGTTCTCTTGCAACGATCGTGCAAGACGAAGGAAAAATCCCTAAAATACGGTAATTTCCTTACATAATTCCCTGTGTAGCGAGGCAGTGAGTGTGAGTGTGTGAGGAGGCGGTCCCAGTGCTGGCACGGGAGCCGTGCCGAACGGTCAGACCCAACCTACGCTCTACCCACCGCTCGCCTCTCTCTCAGAGCCAATATTGCTCAAAAATGGCACACCGCCTGAAGTCGGTCCCGCCACATAGTCCTTTCTTCTCTAGACCGACTTAAGTCCAGCGCCGCCAGACAAGGGTTAAGTCTCTTCCATACCCCCCTCCGCCCCATCCACCTTTCCTCTCTCAATATAATGTATGTACAATTATTGTGCTATTGAAATAATGTCGGACAGTCCAATATTTATTGCACAACTGTAAGATTGTAAAGGTTACATAATTAATGTACTGGGTTCATTTATTAGGATAACACTTTCCAGTAAATAGTGTATCTATCTTGTGTTAACCATGTAACAAGAAAAAAGTACTGTTGGTGAAAATAAACTTTATCAACTCTGCGAAGCAGAGTGGTAACGCGCACACAGATCCTCCCCGTATGCTGTGCACCACCAGTCAGCTTGTCTGTCGTCGTCCGTCGTCATCGTCGTCATCCGTCTGTCTGTCCGGAAACTCCTAAACCATTTGATGGATATTCATCAACTTTCACAGGTATATCCATTTGGTCAATGAGAAAGTCAGTCAAAAAGACATTTTCCATTTAACTTAAAGGTTAAGGTCAAAGGTCAAGGTTAAAAATAAGGTCAATATTTCATATTTTTTAGTTTATACTCACATGTCTTCATTTTCACTATACAAGTTACTGGTAACCTTATTATCGTATTGACCAGATTTTAGGTAAATATTCTAAAGGGTAATGTCAAAGGTCAAAATAAGTTTTCACTAGTATTTCTTATACTAACTGTTAGATTCTCACTAGGCTTACCATGTATATTCGGAACACCTAGGCCATGGTCATACAAGAAACTATACAATTCCATATGAAATGTCAAGGTCACAGGTCAAGGTCAAATAAAAGGTCAATATGCTATTTTCTTTACTTTTCATGCAAACTTCACAACATTTGGTGAGATAGTTGCACTTTAAATGAAAATGCAAATATAACATTTTGACACACATAATATAAAGGTCAAAGGTCAAAGGTCAAGGTCAACTATTCTATTAATATACTATATGAAACTAAATGATGGGTTTTAATTAAATTAGGCATGCTTATTTGATTTTCCAAGGCAATGTCAATGAAAAAAAAAAACTCTAACATAAAGGTCAAGGTCACAGGTCAAGATCAAAGGTAAACTTTTACAATATATTTTACTTTTTACTCAAATATCTTAATTTTTACTATACAAGTTACTGGTAACTTTGATATCGTGTTGCACAAATTTTAGATAAATATTCTAAAGGGTAAGGTCAAAGATCAAGGTCAAACGTCAAAATAAGTTTTTCACTTGTATTTCTTATAATAAATGTTTGATTCTCACTAGGCTTACTGTGTATATTCGGAATACAAGGTCATACAAGAAACTACAATTCTATATGAAAGGTCAAGGTCACAGGTCAAGGTGATATAAAAGGTCAATGTGCTATTTGTTTTACTTTTCATGCAAACTTCACATTTGGTGAGATAGATGCACATTAAATGAAAAGGAAAATACTATATGTTGACATAATAAAGGTCAAGATAATGATCAAGGTCAACTATTCTATTAATATATATGAAACTAAATGATGGGTTTTAATGAAATTAGGAATGCTTATTTTCTTTTCTTGGGCAGTGTCAATAAAACAAAAGATGTACTCTTACAATAAAGGTCAAGGTCAAAGGTCAACTTTTACTATATATTTTTAGATTTTACTCAAATATCTTCATTTTAACCATACAAGTAACTGGTAACTTTGCCATTGTATTACACAAATGCTAGATACATATTCTAAAGGGTAAGGTCAAAGGTCAAAGTCAAAGGTCAAAATAAGGTTTTACTAGTATTTCTTGTACTAACTGTTAGATTCTCACTAGGCTTACCATATATATTTGGAATACCTAGGCCAAGGTCATATAAGAAACTATACAATTCCATATGAAAGGTCAAGATCACAGGTTAGGGTCAAATATAAGGTCAATATGTTATTTTCTTTACTTTTCATGCAAACTTTAAAAAAAATGGCGAGATAGTTGCACTTTAAATGAAAGGAAAATAAAACAATTTGAGACACATATCATGAAGGCCTAGGTGAAGGTCAAAGGTCAAGGTCAACTATTCTATAAATATATATGAAACTAACTATAATAAAGATGAATGGAGATATAACACCAGTACTCTTCAATCCTTTATTGGCTAGGGTTGAGTACAAGAGCGCCGAGACGCTGGTTGGTTATGTGAGAGTCTGGTGTGAACTGAAGGACTTGCTGCCTCCACAGGCCTGGGTGCCAGAGGCGCCCGCAAGTCTAAAGTGTCTGTGGTGCCATATGGTGTTGGACAATAGTGGTGTATACATTATTATTATATCTCCCCCCCCTATTGGCGTCCGACGAGGCGATGGTGGAGTCGGGCGGTGTTGGTTGAGTGGAGGGCGGTAGACGAAGCTGTCGTAGGAAGCGGCGGTTGCGGAGTGTGGCTCGCCCCGACCCATCCACCCGGATGGTATACTGGCGGTGTGGATGCACCTCCACTACAGTGCCAGTCTTGTTCCACCGTCTCGGGTTGTTGCCCCCCTGGTTCTGGACGGAGACCCGGTGACCGACGTGGAGTGGTGATAAAGGCCGGGCTGAAGCATTATAGTATGTGGCTAGGGCAGCGTTACGGTTGAAAAAGGGCTGCCTCACGAGCTTCGGCCGAGAGAAGCCAGTGGGGGTGGAGGTGGAGAAGTGCAGAATTGCAAGGGACGTGGTCCCGTAGGGTCCTGGGGTCAGATGACATGAGTGGCTCTTTCGGCTGGGACGGGGCGTGGGCGCGGCAGTAGTGGCAGGTATCCAGGCAGTTGCGTAGGGCCTTGTCAATACCTGGCCAGTAAACACTCGCACGTGCATGGGCCTTCATGCCAGTCATACCCTGATGAGCTGAGTGAAGGGCCTCGAGAACTCTGGACCGAAGATGATGGGGGATGACTGGTCGTTGATCCATGAGGGCTACCCCGTCGACGGAAGTGAGGCGGTCTCTAACACCCCAGAACTGTCGTAGTTGTAAGGCGGTCGCCTCTCTGGAGTCCGGGAAGCCCTCGGGGATGGTCTGAAGAAGGGAGGTATACTCGCTGTCTTGTTGGCCGGCAGATTTAAGGTCAGACCATGATACAACTGGGTCAGGTATGGCGGCGAGCATGGTGAGGGAGGCCAAGGCAACTGAGTGGATATCGAGCTCGCTGGCGGCCGCACTATGCACATCATGGGCGTCCGCGGAGGGCCTGGTCGGGTAGCGGGAGACAGCGTAAGGGCTGCGGTGCCATTTGCCAGGCGTATGTTGAATGATGAACTGGTATCGTAGGGTACGTTCCTTAACCCGGTGAGACCCAGCGTCGCACGTGTTGCGTCGGCAGTGTTTGATCACCAACTCCCAGCGACGCATCACGTGCATCCGACATATAAAAAACACTTACGTGGCTCGTAAGGTAGGAAATGGCGGGAGAATAGGAGTAGTGTGTGTGGGAGCCGGGCCAGTAGGTGTGAACGGGCCGAGACAGCCGCGCGGCTGGTGGTGGTGGGCTTAGTGGGGATAGTTTACACCCCTAGTTCACCGCCACTTTGAACCTTCATTACTCCGGTCGTATGGGAGCTAGTGGCTTGAGATTTATGTGAGATACTCCTTAGGATGTATGCCGTACAATGCCATACTCAGTTTTTACCCTAGTGCTCCCGGGCGGGTGGTCATGCGGGGGAGACGAACTATTGAAACCCCCCCCCGCCCCCCAAATGACCGAAATGATTTTTATTTTATTTTTGTCTTCATTTCTCACCATTCTCTTCCATTTTGGCTCAACACATTTTTTTGAGGCCCCCCCCCCCCCAACCCCCCACCGGCCCCCCCCCCCCAAAAAAAAAATGTCAGAGGTGATTTTTTTTTTTTTTTTTCATTTCTCATCCTTGTCTTCCATTTTAGCAAAAAAAAAAAAAATAAGTGAAAATGGCTTGGGACAGGGGTGAACAAAATATTATAACTAGCCGGGGCTCAACGGGTTAATCTTGAACAGTCGAGGGTTTGGTATGTTGTCAAGGGACCGGTCGTTAACCCTTAATTAGCGGCGAGCAACATAAGTCGAGTTAAATAAAGCTGGACTATGTGGCGGCGCTCGACATAACTCGAGTGGCAATTTCAGCACGTAATGTGGCTGAGAGAGAGAGACAAGTGGTGGCAGGAGACTAGCGAGCGTATGACTGCTCCAGACCACCGCGGCGAACCTACTGACACAAATCTCAGCTCCCTCCTCCCTCTCTCACTCGCTACATACTCAATTATGTACCGAAAGTACCGAATTACCTGCTTTTTGCACTCGCGTTGCACGGTTATTGCAAGAAAACTATCCATCATACAAGGATCGTTATGGTGTCATTCGAAAGCTCTGTTTATGCCCTTTCAGGGATAGATACTTGTTTTACGTTCTGGGTCTTATTTAGGCATGAAAATGATCATGTAAACAGCCCTATTTTGGCTAAAAACACCCCGCTGGGCGGTACACATAAATAAACCGCATAGGCCGCTCGTAAGGTGTTAAGGATGTGCAGTAGAGGTCTGTGGTCCACGACGACGACGAGGTCAGGGCAGCCCAGGACAAATATTCTGCATCTGTCAAGGGCGTCAGCCACTGCTAAAGCCTCGCCTTCGACGGGTGCGTAGTGGGACTCCGCAGGTGTGGTAAAACGGGAGCCGGCGAAGATAAGTTTCCAACCGACCTTGCAACAGGTGGGGGCAGATTGGGTGGGGCAGGAACAATGTTGTTGGAGTAGGAGGAAGCCAAGGCCGGTTTTGCTCCAGTCTGTGGCGAGGCACGTGGGTCTGCCGATCTCGAAGGAGCAGACCCCTTCCTCAACCAGGTGTGTGATGTGGTCCTTAGATGTGGCAAAGGTACGGTCGAGTGCCTCATCCCAGTGGAAGGGGGTTTTGGACTGCACAAGTTCCCGGAAGGGCGCCATTTCCGGTTTGATGCTGAAGGCCCAGGCGACCTGTTCAACGAGACCAAACCACGACCAGGCTCCCGTGATGTCTGTGGGTTTGAGAAAGTCACGGATGGCCTTAATCATGGACGTGCATGGCTTAATTCCAGTGTCTGTGATGGTGAGTCCGGCGAAGTCAACTGAAGGGGCGGCGAAGGTAAACTTGTTGGGGTTGAAAGTGACACCGTTGGTTGCACAGAGGGCCAGGTAATCAAAAGTGTGCCAAAATGCCTCCTCGACTGAAGAGTCCCACAAAAGGGAGTCGTCGACACACTTCACCTTACGAGGGACAGCCTGTATGATTGCGTCGAAGCGTCGGGTATAGGCGTCGCCAGCTGCCAAGTAACCTTGAGGGGCCCTGATATACCTGTAACGGCCAAATTCCGTGATAAAAGTCGTAGCCTCCCTGCTGGATTCGTCGAGTAAAACAGCATGGTATCCATTCCAGGCGTCTAGGACCGTCTTACGAGTGCCTGCAGGGATGGATTGGGCCAAGTTGAATGGGCTCGGGGTGTGATGTGTCTCCCGAAGGCAGGCGTGGTTGAGTGCCTGCAGGTCAACTGTACGGCGGGGTTGTCCAGTTTTCTTGGCGACCACCACCATCCTAGAACACCAGGTAGTAGGGGTACCGATGGGGACAGGCTCAATAATGCCCAGTGCGACGTCCCTGTCGAGATCTCCTTTGACCTGGGCCTTCCAATGATGTGGTATAGGGGCAGGGGTGGGCACGGCACGTGGAGATGCGCCAAGCTTGATGTGGATGTGCATGGGAGGGCCAGACATCGTGGGGAGTGGGCCGCTGGTGGTGTTAAATGCTGAAGATGCAAACTGTGACAAGAACCAGTCACGAAGGTCAGACAGGTGCAGGTCGTTAGGTGGGAAGGGGAGGGGAGTGGGCCGGTGTGGTGGAGGGGTCCTGGTCAAGGTGGGTGGTGGTTGGGCTGTGTGGGCGGCCATGCAGGGGGTAGGTGTGGGGAAGTCGGGACGGATGATATGTAGTGCCCTACAAGCTGAAATGCTAATAAATAACGGTGACTGTGCCTGAATAATAAAAATATCATCATCAGTAGTGTAGGGGGTGCCGGCCGTCGGTGGCGGTAATGGTAGTCGGCATATAACCCAGGACCTGGAGAGTGTGACCCCCCACGGCCGTGATCCGTTGGTGAGTAGGCTGTAGGTGGTGGCGTTGGAGGCCCAGTGCCCGTAGTAATTGCAAACCAGCCACAGATACTTGGGCGCCCGTGTCAGGGTAGGCCGTGACGCTGGTGGGGCGACATGGCAGTAGAAATGGTAATGGGCAAGGAGGGGAGCCGTGCGGGTGGTGGTTTGTTAACAGCCTGTTTGATAGTACCAATGATAACAGCCGCGGATGAAGGTGAGGGCGTGGAGTGACAAACTGTGGAGTAATGGTTGAGTTTGTTGCACGACGGGCAGGTCTTGCCCCAAGCAGGGCATTTGGATGGGCGTTCGGCTCGAGAGTGTGTGGATAGGCCGCACCCACTGCACTGGGAAGAGGTGGATTTACAAACCTTGGCAAAGTGGTTAGGTTTATATCACGCCGTGCAGGTCTTGCCCCATGCAGGACACTTCGAAGATCGTTGGGCTTGTGAATGTGAAGATAGGCCACACCCGGAGCAACGTGTGGGAGATGAAGTGGGGCCGACGTGGGGAGGTGGTGGGGCGGGCGACGGGGGCTGAGTGGGTTGGGCGGGGGGCTGGATAGGGGCGGGGCGTGGGTAAGTACTCTTGAGACGCTGGTATGGTGATTTCACAGCATGTACCCCCGGTTGCATTGCCGTCTGATCGAGTGCCGCAGATTCGAACCCCACACAGTAGTTGATAACATCTTGTAAGGTAGGTAGGGTGCGGTCTTTAGTTAAAACATCTTGCTGAAGGGACGAATCACTAATCCCGATAGTCACTTGGTCCCGTATGTGTTCATCAGAGACATCGGTGTGGCAACATTGGCAGGTAAAGCCACAGTCCAAAGTGGCCTCCGTAATACGTGTGACGTAGTCCCGGATCTGTTCAGTAGGTTGTTGGAGAAGAGACCGGAAGTGGTGGCGAGCGGCTGCGCGGTTCCGTTGTCGGTGGACGAGTTGTGTGATGAGAGTTGCTAGGTCGATTTCTGGCAATGAGGAGAACGCCTGATTGTGAGCAAATATGGCGCTCTGAAGGGCAGGGTCGCACGTCTGGTAGAGCTCGATGGTAGCCTCGTGAGGTGGTAGAAGGACGAGCCGCTTGTAGACCTCCCAATCATCCCAGAATTTGCATAGGGCATGTCCCGGCATATGTAAAGCGGCCTGGGGCCGCGTAGGGGCAGCCCGGCGGGGCGGGGCGGGGCGTGGCTGGGCTGGGTAGGAAGGGACTTGAGGTGGTGGTGGTATGATGACGTCATGCGCAGAAGGGGCTGCGCCGTGAGGGTTGGTGCCAGCCGTACGATAGCCAGGGGGGGTATAATGGCCGCCGTAATACCGACCGTCGCTACCGACACCAGTGTGGGCCTGGCCGTCAGTTGGGGAGGGTGTGGGATATTCGCTCTTGAGAGGGTGGGTAAGGGGATTAGTCATGTTCATATGTAATAAAGACATGTGGGGAATAACTGGCATATGGTGGGGCACTGAGAAATGGGTAACTGGCATATGGTGGGGCACTGAGACAGGGGTAGCTGGCATATGGTGGGGCACTGAGACATGGGTAACTGGCATATGGTGGGGCACTGAGACATGGGGAGATGTATGAGGTGTGGGTGTCTGTGTAGAGGGATGAATAAGTGTATCACTGGTGGGGCGTGAGGCAAAGGATGGGTCAGCCTGGTGGGTAACATTACTGGCCTGGGGCTGATGTTGTAGGGGCTGGAGATCCTGGCGGGGCGGTGGTGGAGCTGTCGCGGGGCGATGTTGTAGATCCTGGTGGGGCGGTGGTGGAGCTGTCGCGGGGCGATGTTGTAGTTGTAGATGCTGCTGGTCCTGGTGATGCTGTAGAAAGGTGGCGATACTCGATTGGAGGGCGTCGATCCTTTCATTCAAGTAGATGATGGATGGGTATGGAGACAGGGCATCGGGCAATGAAGGCTCGACCGGTTGGGAGGTAGATGTAGCCGGGTAGGGACCGCATGGCGGCAAGCCGGACTCCACAGCAGATGCAGACCTCGCTAGGTAGTGCAGGCTCTCCATGAAGGTTTCAGATACTGATATACACTGCACCATATAATAAAGATGAATGGGGATATAACACCAGTACTCTTCAATCCTTTATTGGCTAGGGTTGAGTACAGGAGTGTCGAGATGCTGGTTGGTTATGTGAGAGTCTGGTGTGAACTGAAGGACTTGCTGCCTCCACAGGCCTGGGTGCCAGAGGCGCCCGCAAGTCTAAAGTGTCTGTGGTGCCATATGGTTTTGGATAATAGTGGTGTATACATTATTATTATACTAACTGATGGGTTTTAATGAAATTATGAATGCTTATTTGATTTTCTTGGGCAGTGTCGATAAAACAAAATATGTACTCTTACATAAAGGTCAAGGTCACAGGTCAAGGTCAAAGGTCAACTTTTACTATATATTTTTAGATTTTATTCAAATATCTTAATTTTAACCATACAAGTAACTGGTAACTTTGACATCGTATTACACAAATGTTAGATAAATATTCTCAAGTGTAAGGTCAAAGGTCAAAGTCAAAGGTCAAAATAAGGTTTTACTAGTATTTCTTGTACTAACTGTTAGATTCTCACTAGGCTTACCATATATATTAGGAATACCTACGCCAAGGTCATATAAGAAACTATACAATTCCATATGAAAGGTCAAGGTCACAGGTCAAATATAAGGTCAATATGAATTTTTTTTTACTTTTCATGCAAACTTTTAAAAAAATGGCGAGATATTTGCACTTTAAATGAAAGGAATTTTTTTAAAAATGAGACACATATGAAGGCCTAGGTGAAGGTCAAAGGTCAAGGTCAACTATTCTATAAATATATATGAAACTAACTGATGGGTTTAAATTAAATTAGTTATGCTTATTTGATTTTCCTAGGCATTGTCAATGAACAACAAAATGTACTCTTACATAATGGTCAAGGTCACAGGTCAAGGTGAAAGGTCAACTTATACTATTTATGTTTAGTTTTTATTCAAATGTCTTAATTTTCACTACAAGTTACTGGTAACCTTGATTTCGTATTGCCTAAATTTTAGATAAATATTATATAGGGTAAGGTCAAAGGTCAAACTAGGTTTTTTACTAGTATTTCTTATAATAACTGTTAGATTCCCACTAGGGTTGTCATGTATATTCGGAATACCTAGGCCCAGGTCATACAAGAAACTATTCAATTCCATGTGAAAGGTCAAGGTCACAGGTCAAGGTCAAATAAAAGGTTGATATGCTATTTTCTTTACTCTTCATGCAAACTTCACACATTTTGGTGAGATAGTTGCACTTTAATTGAAAAGGAAAATACTAAATGTTGAGACATATAAAGGTCAAGATAAAGGTCAACTATTCTATTATTATATATGAAACTAACTGATGGGTTTTAAAGAAATTATTCATTCTTATTTTATTTTCATGGGGAATGTCAATGCAAACGAAAATTTACTCTCACATAAAGGTCAAGGTTGCAGGTGAAGGTCAAAGGTCAACTTTTATTATTATTTTATTAAAATAGAACACTCTAATTTTGGAAAACTGTTATGTGTTATGTCTTATTACTTAACACTTAAAGAGCGGGGCCCGACTTAATTAAGTCCGTATCTAAAAAGCAGCAAGTTAGGAGCATTATTAACTCGCTGAGTACCAGCTAAATATTTATAAATGTACCACCCAGGACCGGCTGATTCTGATTTTTTTTTTCCAGAAACAATAGCGAATGGGTTAGGAATGAAGGAAAAACCATGAAAAACCGATCAAAAAGCTCAAAAACTGGTCCTACAGAGCCCCCGAAAACCGATTTTACAAGAGTAAAAAATTTAAGGCAATTTCCCAAAAAAAAACTGTTTTTTGCGCGCTCACGCGCACGTGGTTGGACTTTGAGCGTTTTAACCATTGGCATGGGTGCGTGGGATACTTACACAGTTCCCATACAAATCTGAGCCCTCTAGGTGCCATAGGACCGGAGTAATTGGGACCGGAGTGACACTGATGCAGACGTCTGCGTCGCTGGGGTTTAGCGTTACATACATTGCCGACGCACTGTTTGCGTCGCTGGGGCTCAGTTGGTTAAGGCTTTTAAAGGGTTAAAATCGAGTGCAAATGGCTGGGAGCGCAGCAGGCCACACGGCCGACACCCAGGGCTTACCGCCGCCCACTGACTCACGCTCCCTCTGTTCTCGAGAGGCCGGCAGTGTAGCCAGTAGTGAGCGTAGCTGGGAAAAATATGCCGCTATATGCTAAACTCCCATGTTGGTTAGACCACTGCATCAAAACGACGAGTACTACGTAGCTCGTTCTGGTCTCATTTTGAAGCTTGTAGCGCCTAGTTTTTTGCTGAATACATTTCTTTTCATGCAGATACTTGATTGATCATTAAGGAGCGCATGAATATGCCCAAAATCAGCCCAAAATTCCCCCCCGCTAGAGCATGGCGAAGGGGTTTACAATAGCATATATATCAAATTGTCCCACATAAATATTGTAAATAGTTTAGGTTCAGAGGCTGGTCAAGGGGGGTCCAACAACAAGTATTTGCTCATTTTCCCATGTGTCTTATAACTCACTGACCTCCCCAGGGGGACTGTTTAAGGGTATTGATTGTCAACCAAATTATACCAGGCAAGTT
>CM064542.1:20779102-20801257 GCA_032716605.1 Paralithodes platypus | reverse complement strand
CAATTCACGGCAGATCAAATTGAAATAAATACTACCGCCAGTGTTTGCAAGAAGGGTGGGCCTATCGAATTTGAAAGCTTGACCCCATTTCAGCATCTGACAAGCTTGAAAATCTGGACATGCTGGGGAAAACGTCATGGTTGCTTAGACCGAAAGGACCAGGCTGTTCCGGCTTATTGGAGAGTGTGTGCCATAGACCACACCCAGGGAAATCATCCGTCCATTTCTTGACCATGATTGCCATGGTACCTACGGACATGAGTTGTATTTACTCAACACTTCACTTCGTTGCTGCGGAAAGCCATCGCCAGGGAACGACGCCAATGCTGACATTCGACCAACCGCTTTATTGGAAAGCGAAGACGCTCATTGTTCATGAGAAGGAAGGAAGCGAACTGAAACCCATTGTTTTGAACCTTGGTGGCTTTCCCTCTGTGATGAGCTTTTTGGGATGCATGGGCCATGTTATGGAAGCATCTGGGCTTAAGGAGGTTTTGGAACTTATATACGCTGAAAATGCTGTGACCCAAATGCTGAGGGGGAAAGCCTATGCACGAGCAATCAGAGGTCACTTCTTGGTTGACACAGACTTGAGTTCGATTGTGTTAGGCAGGGCATACGGTGTCAACCTCTCAATGGTAGATGAGGAAAGTGACGCATGCAAGGACTTCCAGGAGGCTGCAGATCTTTTGGATAAGCTGTTGCGTGACGACGTTTCACCGGATGTAGTCTGCAGTAAAGTCGTGTTCAACAGAATCTCTGAAAAACTTCAAGCTGAGAAGAGCTCCTTAGCAGAGCATAAGATGGGGAAAGCTATGGATTCAATACATGGGACATGATTGACCTGCTGCGTCGCTTCCTGAGGGCACTGAGAATGGGCGATTTCCTACTGTACCTCGGAACACTCCAGGAGATGTTGCCGTACTTTGCAGCGTGTGGTCATAACAATTATGCCAAGTCAGCCCATGTGTACATTCAAGACATGATTGAACTTGAGCAGCTCAACCCAGACATGTTCTGTCAATTGAACTCCGGTCTATTTGTGATCCGCCGAAGTGATCGGCTGTGGGCAGGACTGCCAAGCGACTTGGTTATAGAGCAGGTTTTGATGCGCTCTTTGAAAACGAATGGTGGATTGACACGTGGTAGGGGCATGGAGGAAACGCAACGCCTGCGCTGGTTACTTGCTATGCCAGCCTGCGCTGAGGTGAGTGAAGTTATGCAAGAACTGACAGGGAAGCATTTCCACACCTCTGAGCAGCACAAAGAAATGACTGAAGCAAGGCGTGAACGAGATAGGAAGGACACAGAGAAGGTTCTCGCATTCTTCAAGGATTATGATCCATTTCAAGAATCAAATGGAACTCAGGAATATTGCCAACGGTGTGACAGGACCAGCCTCGGCCAATCCTCATTTACTGTATGAGGTTGGTATGAACATTGTGCAGAAGATGGAAGGTAGCAATGCTTTTGACTTTTCATTTAGGAAGAAAGATCAAGTTGAGTCGTTGGGTGCAAAGGTTACAATCAGTGCTGAAAAAGTACCAATCGACCCACAGCTCCTTTTCCAGAGGCTCCTCATCTTTGCTAATAACAGGGACTTAGGTGTTGAAGAGGTCTTTGCGTATGAGTTGTCTAGCTACCCTACTGCTCTGTTCGATAAGTGGGGGAGGCTCAGGGAAGCCAATAAACCACAGCTAGGAGATGAGATAGATGCTGTTGTTCCCAAGTCGTCATTGGAATCATTTGAGGAAGAAAGGACTGCGACCCATGTTCTGGATGGTGGTTCCTTATTGCAAAGGATTCCATGGAAGAAGGGTGACACATTTGAGGACATTGCAAGCATGTACATGAAGCATGTTTCCAAAAACTTTCTCAACCCGGTGGTTGTATTCGACGGTTATAAATCAGGACCTACTACCAAGGACATGACACACAATCGCCGATCAAAAGGAGTCTTTGGTCAAGAGGTGATGTTCACTCAACCATGCCCCTTCGGTCAAAAAAGGAAAACTTCCTGTCAAACTCGGACAATAAGCAAAACTTCATTGACTTATTGTGTGAAACATTCAAGGCAAATGGAATTGACTGTGTCAATGCGCCAGCAGATGCAGATGTCATGATTGCGAAGAAGGGAATTGAGCATGCAAGGGAAACCGTGACATATGTGATAGGTGAGGACACAGACTTGTTGGTGCTGTTGTGTCATTATGCGGAACGAGGGATGAATGATTTGTACTTCAAGTCGAGCAAGGAAGGTGGGAAATGTTGGCATATTAACTCAGTAGCAGAAGCTCTTGGTGAAAGCATCTGTCGTTGTCCTGCCAGTTGTCCATGCACTCTGTGGATGTGACACAACCTCACGACGTATGGTATTGGTAAAGGGGCTGCCTTGAGGAAAGTGAGGGAAGACAACGGTTCTTGAAATGTATAGAAGCATTCTTTTGCCAAAGTGGAAGTAAAGACGCGATATCATCAGCTGGTGCAAAGGCCTTGCGTTATTTGTACGGGGGAAAAGGAAATGACACCCTTGCCGGACTGCGAAAGACAAAGTTTTGCAACAATGGTGGCAAAAAGTTCAAACTACCGTTGAAGTTCACAGCCTTCCCCCAACAACCGATGCAGCCAAATACCACTCGTTCCGAGTTTATTGTCAGGACCAGGAATGGATGGGGAACTGTGTGGACCCCGAGAAATGGGGCTGGTGTCTGCGGAAGGGACAGCTTGAACCGAAGACGATGGATTCGCCAGTGGCTCCTGATTCACTACTGAAATTGGTCAGATGTCAGTGTAAGGGCAACTGTGACACTCAACGCTGTAGTTGCAAACGGAATGAGCTTGAATGTTCCAGTGCATGTGGTCAATGTAAAGGACTCTGTCAAAATAGCAACTTTGATGCAAGCACCGATGATCCAAGTGAATACGAACTCCTATCATGAATTACATAATTGGCTCTGAATGACGTCATACTACGTCATGTTTTTTTTTTTTTTTTTTATAAAAAAGAGGGACAACAGGTCAAAAAACCCATACAAGCACAAAGTGCCTGTGTCACCCTTTGTGAAAGAGACAGTTCAGCCTGTCTGTAAGGTTTTTCGGCTGTAAATTAACCACTTTCCAGGTGTCCAAAAGTTGGAGACTTTTTATATGTTCATCAGAGGGACCTAATAAACAAGTTAAAGCCAAAAAACGTTGTTTGTAATACATTTATAGGGTCTAGGAGCAACCAGAAAAAAGTTATCTGTAAATTGAAGCTTTGGACGGCGGCCATCTTGAATTTATGCAAATTAACCACTTTCCCAGTGTCCAAAAAGTTGGAGACTTTTTATATGTTCATCAGAGGGACCTAATATACAAGTTAAAGCCAAAAAACTTCTATTGCAATTTTTTCTAGGTCCAGTTAAATGATTGCTAGATTTACTGGACTACAAGGGCACATGCCCAGGCACATGTGCCTGGGCATGTGCCTGCTGCAGCTGCACGTGCGCGCTCATCCAACTTGTTTGTGTGGACAGATGGGGCGGATTTTGAGCCAGATGTTCCTGCCTTTGACGAGCAGCAGATTGGTTCCGGGGTGTCACCAGCATATCCCTGTGGCCCAAATGCTACCCCCAGTGAACTTTTCTGTGGCTTCTATGACAATGAAGTCATGGAATACCTCGTCGAGGAGACCAACAACCATCATGAGATCTGTGCCAACTTTCTTGGCAGGAAGACCAGTGCCAAGATGGTGGCATGGAGAGCTGCCACTGTGGCAGAACTGTATGTGTTATTGGCACTCACTATGCTGATGAGACATATCAGGAAGCACGGTCTGGCAGACTACTAGATTACTGCCGACCTCATCACGACTCCAGCATTTGACAAGTACATGTCCAGGGACAGGTGCTTTGACTTCCTCTCCTATCTCCACCTGACAAACAACATGGCAGTCCACTATCCCGACTCATTATGGAAGATCAGGAAGCTGTATGAGATGATACGTCATCGGTTTAACACCTACCTGATTCCATTCCAGAAGATGTGCCTGGATGAGTGTCTGGTCCTGTTTCATGGTAGGCTGCATATCAGGCAGTATATCCCGTCCAAGAGACACCGCCTCCGCATCAAGCTCTTCGTCCTCTGCGACTGCATGACGGGATATGTGCTGGACTTTGTGGTGTACAGCGGCAGTGGTGGGAAAATTGAGACTGACCCCGAGATTGGATTTGGCGGCGCTTTCGTGCAGAGAATGATGGAGAAACACTTCCATAAGAACCACATTCTCTACACCGACAATTACTACACGTCGCCCATCCTAACCAAGTACCTCCATGACCGCAAGACCGGAACTGTCGGCACAGTCAAGGCCAAGAGGAGGGGCATGCCAGCCTACCCAACAAAGACGAAGAAGACGGACATCTTCCACAAGAAGAGAGGCCCCATCCTCTCCATCCACTGGCATGACCAGCGCAAGGTCAACCTCCTCACCACATGCCACAAGGCCGAGATGGTCGCCACAGGGAAGGTGGACCGAAGAACCAAAAACCCCGTCCAGAAACCAGCTGCTGTCCTTGACTACAACCTAAATATGCGCCTCGTCGACAAGTCCGACATGCAGATGGGCTTCATCGACTGCCTGCGAACATCTTGCAGGTGGTATAAGAAGTTTATTCTGAATACGGTAGTATGTCGGCCCTCAATGCCTATAATATCTACCGTCTGTGGACTCCTTGAGCCAAGAAGTACAAGTCCCTGCGGAAGTTCCACAAGCAGGTGATACTTGAGCTCCTGGCTAAATATGCGGAACCTGGGAGACCACTACAAGGACCAGGCCAGCTGGACCGCACGGGGTGTGCCAACTTCTTCAGGAAGCACCAGCTCCACCCCCTTCCTATCAAAGCACCCGGTAGTAAAGTTAGGAGGCAGAAGAGGTGCCATGTGTGCAGCCACACATCTCGCAGACCCCACAAAGTGAGCAAAACCACATGGGAATGCCTTGAGTGTGAAGTGGCACTGTGCGCTGGACAGTGCTTCAACGACTTTCACACTCTAATACAATATTGAAGTGCCTGTGCCAATGACAATGAAAGTGACACTCTCTAAAATGTAGGCTAATAGTAATAATAAAACTAAGTATAAGTGAAAGAGACACACATAAGTAATAATAAGTGCCTTCATAACAATATGATCAAGTGAAAGTGACACTATAATATATACTGTATATACCTTACCTAGCAATACATAAGAGTTAAAATTACACTACCAATTATCCTAGTCCAGTGAAAGTGACACTATAATAATAATAAAACTAAGTATAAGTGAAAGAGACACACATAAGTATTAATAAGTGCCTTCATAACAATATGAACAAGTGAAAGTGACACTATATATTATTAGCTTACCTAACAATACATAAAAGTGAAAATGACACTATCAATTACCATAGTCCAGTATAAATAATACTAACTAAGTATACAGTAAGTGACAGAGACACAAATAACTTAAAAATAACTTTATTGAGTGAAAATAACATACTAACTATAATACATGGCATAATAAACAATAAAAACTCTCAAATCGCTTCCCGGCATAATTGCGGGTGGGGCGACGAGTGCAACAGGGCGTCGTAGCCGGGGCCGCGGTTGAGTTTTCGGACGCACCGAGGTAAATACGCGGTAAAAGTTACCTCCACTAACATCGCCATAACTCCGGAACCGATTAAGCTAGAGAGCTCTACTCAACGCCAGTCTACACAACAAGGCAAGGCAAACATTTGTATGTTACTTTGATAATTCTACCTATTATATTAGGGGGATAGGCCTTTGTTTACACTAGTCATTTTTCAGCCAGATCGGCTGGATACGAGCTCCGTCCTTTAGAAAGGCAGCCCGGGCCGGAAGGGTTAATTAGCGTGGGCATATGTGACAATATGTATGTATAATTATGTTGGATAGATAGATAGATTTTACATGGACAGAAAGAGAGAGAGAGAGAGAGACTAGTACTGATGAGGATAGTAGTAGTGATGATGGTGATAATAGTAGTGATATTGGTGATAGTAGTAGTGATGATGGTGATAGTAGTAGTGATGATGGGGATAGTATTATAGGTAGCGCCAACGAACTTGACAACTATCTAGATCCCTGACCTCTTCGTAACTAAAAAGGACCTTGAGCAAATTGGCTGTACATTTCCACACCTATTTCCTGGTGAGCTCTTCCCAAATGATAGAAATGTCAGCCATATTGTTTCCATTCATTTTGAGTTATAAGAAGTTAAGGGGTTCAGATTATTGTCAAGTTTGTTGGCGCTACCTATAGTGATAGTGTTGATAGTAGTAGTCGTGAAGATGCCATAGGGCATCGATGATATAAGTGGTGATGGTGACTGTAGTAGTGATGATGGTGACAGTGGTAGGGATAATCATACTAATATTGATTGTTATGCTAGTCAAAACAAGCCCAGTATATGTGGATTCTTCTAATGGGAAGACACTTCTAGCTAAATATGCAAACACAATTAAATACAAGTTGAGTTATACAAATAGGTACAATACAACACTTTAATTATATACAAGGATTGGTCTCACACAATAAGACGTACACTCTCATTACAGTATATATATCAATAAGACACAAAATACAATAATACTGGATGGACATGAAGATTTACCTGAGTTAGGGCAGTAATTAAGTATGCATTTGAATGTCACTTGAAGATGACCGCACAAAATACGAAGTGGAGATAATTATGGAATTAAATTTGATCGTAGATTCTTAGACATAATCAAAAGTTAATTACAAGTACAATAATATTAGTGCACTATGTTAGTACAATCAGTGTATATGAGAATGGTTGTTACAAATGCTTTGAAGTTAATTCATGGTTATTTAGATACACAATATTATAGTTTGCCCGCGTTCATATACTGAAGATCACTTTCCTTCTTTAGCGTGATTCTCCACAAGGGACAGTAGATATTTAGAATCACTAGAAATCGAGGTATTACGGCGGATGGTTTTTTTCACAATTAATTCCTGCTATCTAATATCTTTGGTTACATTGAGCCTAAAATATTCAACTGTAATCCTAAGAGTATTAGATAGGGGAAGTCAAGGATAGTATGTGTGTATTGTTTTTTCCTGAGGGAAGAATACACTATCACAAGAAGGGACTCTAAAAATAGAGACAATACTACGTTAACTTCGTATCAGTGATTTTCCGGTGGTGGGAGAGGGATTTGACGATTTTGCTCTCACATACACGGTGGGGACTTATGTCTTCTTACACGATCTGGGGTATCAAACCACATTCTTTAAGAGTCATTGAGGTTATAGTCTGCTGCTCTGGGATAGTTATTTTGGAAGGTCTCTAACCACGTACTTTAAGAGTCTTAGAGGTGATTCTCTGCTTAGATACCTAGTCACAAACTTGGCTGGTGAGCATCGAGCATCACAGAAGTGCCAGTCTCGAACTTGGCAGGTGAGCATCGAGCATTGCAGAAGTGCCAGTCTAAAACTTGGCTGGTGAGCATCAACCTAACTTGACCAAACAGTGGGGATTGTTCTGATATCCCTGTCTGGTCAGCTGCTATAGTGTTTACTTTTTCTGCGCTGTCCTGTTTGATGTTGTTGAGTGCGAGAAGTACTTGCTCTGGCTCTCCTATTTCGATGGTGAGAGAAGGCATCTCTGTTTGATGGAAGGTGGCGCGAAGACTGTTCCACACGAGAAAGGCGCTCTGGGCCTCTGTTGTGATGGTGTTTATGTCATTCTGGCACAGTTGCTGGGGTGCTGGTGATGTAGGCTAGTTTTAATGTTCGCATAATACTTCCCCCATCTGTGTGAAAGTCACAACCCTGTGGCTGAAGATGATATGTGTTTTGTGTTGATGTGTCGCAGACCAGAACAATGTGTTGTATAAGTTTGAGCCAGTAAGTAGACCTTGTATCAGGTGCTCTTTTGAAATCTTTTACGAGCACTTAGGTAGATGGTGATGACTTGTGGCGTAGGTGTCTTCGAAGGTCATTAGCGCTGTTAATGTGTCTCTTATGTCCTGATGATGTTAACAAGAAGACATATCTCACAAACATGGTGGTGGAGTTGGAGGTGCTACGTATGTGGAGATGCGTGGTAAGTATATGGACACTGCTATAGTTAGGAGACGAATGGTGGCCCTTGACCTGAGGTGGGTCATGTTACTAATCCTTTTGGATGTAGAGGTATCAGGTGCCACTTGTGAGCTGGTGGGGGTGCTTGTGGCTGGAGCAGTTGTGTTTGTTGTGGCTGTATTTCAGGATTCTTGTCTGGTTATGGGCAGCTCAGTTGTTGCTATCGATGTTTTCCTGTTAGGCGTGTGAATTGCCTAAATGCTGGTGGTGTGTAACGCTTTGGTGGGCGTCAGTGGTGGCCATAACGAGTAGCTATCTGGTGGGTGATTATCTATTGCATAGAGAAGGT
Organism: Paralithodes platypus; assembly: GCA_032716605.1. Lineage (NCBI taxonomy): Eukaryota > Metazoa > Arthropoda > Malacostraca > Decapoda > Lithodidae > Paralithodes > Paralithodes platypus. The sequence continues at coordinate 20,792,818 of CM064542.1, read as the reverse complement.
ACTCAATACACCTGGCCACTTTGACTTGGGTGCAGCTATTTTTTATTGCATAGAGAAGGACCCAGTCACACCTGGGCCATGGTCACCCACACTCTCTATTGTACAAAGAAGGCATAAAACCTGGCCCTAGGAAATCACCCCACTAGCTCCTCCTCTCAAGCCAAATCACATGACTTTAACGCCTTATGAGCGGGCCCGTCAGTAACTTCTACTACCCGCCAAGCGGGTGGTTTTACCCTAAACGACCTTGCTTCCGTGCTCTTTTTCATGCATAGACAAGAGCCAGAGCGTAATACAATTATGTATCCCTGAAAGGGCGATAATTGAGCTTTCCAATTACACCAGAACCATCCTTTTACGACCACGCGTTCTCTTGCAACGATCGTGCAAGACGAAGGAAAAATCCCTAAAATACGGTAATTTCCTTACATAATTCCCTGTGTAGCGAGGCAGTGAGTGTGAGTGTGTGAGGAGGCGGTCCCAGTGCTGGCACGGGAGCCGTGCCGAACGGTCAGACCCAACCAACGCTCTACCCACCGCTCGCCTCTCTCTCAGAGCCAAATATTGCTCAAAAATGGCACACCGCCTGAAGTCGGTCCCCGCCACATAGTCCTTTCTTCTCTAGACCGACTTAAGTCCAGCGCCGCCAGACAAGGGTTAAGTCTCTTCCATACCCCCCTCCGCCCCATCCACCTTTCCTCTCTCAATATAATGTATGTACAATTATTGTGCTATTGAAATAATGTCGGACAGTCCAATATTTATTGCACAACTGTAAGATTGTAAAGGTTACATAATTAATGTACTGGGTTCATTTATTAGGATAACACTTTCCAGTAAATAGTGTATCTATCTTGTGTTAACCATGTAACAAGAAAAAAGTACTGTTGGTGAAAATAAACTTTATCAACTCTGCGAAGCAGAGTGGTAACGCGCACACAGATCCTCCCCGTATGCTGTGCACCACCAGTCAGCTTGTCTGTCGTCGTCCGTCGTCATCGTCGTCATCCGTCTGTCTGTCCGGAAACTCCTAAACCATTTGATGGATATTCATCAACTTTCACAGGTATATCCATTTGGTCAATGAGAAAGTCAGTCAAAAAGACATTTTCCATTTAACTTAAAGGTTAAGGTCAAAGGTCAAGGTTAAAAATAAGGTCAATATTTCATATTTTTTAGTTTTACTCACATGTCTTCATTTTCACTATACAAGTTACTGGTAACCTTATTATCGTATTGACCAGATTTTAGGTAAATATTCTAAAGGGAAATGTCAAAGGTCAAAATAAGTTTTCACTAGTATTTCTTATACTAACTGTTAGATTCTCACTAGGCTTACCATGTATATTCGGAACACCTAGGCCATGGTCATACAAGAAACTATACAATTCCATATGAAATGTCAAGGTCACAGGTCAAGGTCAAATAAAAGGTCAATATGCTATTTTCTTTACTTTTCATGCAAACTTCACAACATTTGGTGAGATAGTTGCACTTTAAATGAAAATGCAAATATAACATTTTGACACACATAATATAAAGGTCAAAGGTCAAAGGTCAAGGTCAACTATTCTATTAATATATATGAAACTAAATGATGGGTTTTAATTAAATTAGGCATGCTTATTTGATTTTCCAAGGCAATGTCAATGAAAAAAAAAAACTCTAACATAAAGGTCAAGGTCACAGGTCAAGATCAAAGGTAAACTTTTACAATATATTTTACTTTTTACTCAAATATCTTAATTTTTACTATACAAGTTACTGGTAACTTTGATATCGTGTTGCACAAATTTTAGATAAATATTCTAAAGGGTAAGGTCAAAGATCAAGGTCAAACGTCAAAATAAGTTTTTCACTTGTATTTCTTATAATAAATGTTTGATTCTCACTAGGCTTACTGTGTATATTCGGAATACAAGGTCATACAAGAAACTACAATTCTATATGAAAGGTCAAGGTCACAGGTCAAGGTGATATAAAAGGTCAATGTGCTATTTGTTTTACTTTTCATGCAAACTTCACATTTGGTGAGATAGATGCACATTAAATGAAAAGGAAAATACTATATGTTGACATAATAAAGGTCAAGATAATGATCAAGGTCAACTATTCTATTAATATATATGAAACTAAATGATGGGTTTTAATGAAATTAGGAATGCTTATTTTCTTTTCTTGGGCAGTGTCAATAAAACAAAGAATGTACTCTTACAATAAAGGTCAAGGTCAAAGGTCAACTTTTACTATATATTTTTAGATTTTACTCAAATATCTTCATTTTAACCATACAAGTAACTGGTAACTTTGCCATTGTATTACACAAATGCTAGATACATATTCTAAAGGGTAAGGTCAAAGGTCAAAGTCAAAGGTCAAAATAAGGTTTTACTAGTATTTCTTGTACTAACTGTTAGATTCTCACTAGGCTTACCATATATATTTGGAATACCTAGGCCAAGGTCATATAAGAAACTATACAATTCCATATGAAAGGTCAAGATCACAGGTTAGGGTCAAATATAAGGTCAATATGTTATTTTCTTTACTTTTCATGCAAACTTTAAAAAAAATGGCGAGATAGTTGCACTTTAAATGAAAGGAAAATAAAACAATTTGAGACACATATCATGAAGGCCTAGGTGAAGGTCAAAGGTCAAGGTCAACTATTCTATAAATATATATGAAACTAACTATAATAAAGATGAATGGAGATATAACACCAGTACTCTTCAATCCTTTATTGGCTAGGGTTGAGTACAAGAGCGCCGAGACGCTGGTTGGTTATGTGAGAGTCTGGTGTGAACTGAAGGACTTGCTGCCTCCACAGGCCTGGGTGCCAGAGGCGCCCGCAAGTCTAAAGTGTCTGTGGTGCCATATGGTGTTGGACAATAGTGGTGTATACATTATTATTATATCTCCCCCCCCCTATTGGCGTCCGACGAGGCGATGGTGGAGTCGGGCGGTGTTGGTTGAGTGGAGGGCGGTAGACGAAGCTGTCGTAGGAAGCGGCGGTTGCGGAGTGTGGCTCGCCCCGACCCATCCACCCGGATGGTATACTGGCGGTGTGGATGCACCTCCACTACAGTGCCAGTCTTGTTCCACCGTCTCGGGTTGTTGCCCCCCTGGTTCTGGACGGAGACCCGGTGACCGACGTGGAGTGGTGATAAAGGCCGGGCTGAAGCATTATAGTATGTGGCTAGGGCAGCGTTACGGTGAAAAAGGGCTGCCTCACGAGCTTCGGCCGAGAGAAGCCAGTGGGGGTGGAGGTGGAGAAGTGCAGAATTGCAAGGGACGTGGTCCCGTAGGGTCCTGGGGTCAGATGACATGAGTGGCTCTTTCGGCTGGGACGGGGCGTGGGCGCGGCAGTAGTGGCAGGTATCCAGGCAGTTGCGTAGGGCCTTGTCAATACCTGGCCAGTAAACACTCGCACGTGCATGGGCCTTCATGCCAGTCATACCCTGATGAGCTGAGTGAAGGGCCTCGAGAACTCTGGACCGAAGATGATGGGGGATGACTGGTCGTTGATCCATGAGGGCTACCCCGTCGACGGAAGTGAGGCGGTCTCTAACACCCCAGAACTGTCGTAGTTGTAAGGCGGTCGCCTCTCTGGAGTCCGGGAAGCCCTCGGGGATGGTCTGAAGAAGGGAGGTATACTCGCTGTCTTGTTGGCCGGCAGATTTAAGGTCAGACCATGATACAACTGGGTCAGGTATGGCGGCGAGCATGGTGAGGGAGGCCAAGGCAACTGAGTGGATATCGAGCTCGCTGGCGGCCGCACTATGCACATCATGGGCGTCCGCGGAGGGCCTGGTCGGGTAGCGGGAGACAGCGTAAGGGCTGCGGTGCCATTTGCCAGGCGTATGTTGAATGATGAACTGGTATCGTAGGGTACGTTCCTTAACCCGGTGAGACCCAGCGTCGCACGTGTTGCGTCGGCAGTGTTTGATCACCAACTCCCAGCGACGCATCACGTGCATCCGACATATAAAAAACACTTACGTGGCTCGTAAGGTAGGAAATGGCGGGAGAATAGGAGGATAGTAGTGTGTGTGGGAGCCGGGCCAGTAGGTGTGAACGGGCCGAGACAGCCGCGCGGCTGGTGGTGGTGGGCTTAGTGGGGATAGTTTACACCCCTAGTTCACCGCCACTTTGAACCTTCATTACTCCGGTCGTATGGGAGCTAGTGGCTTGAGATTTATGTGAGATACTCCTTAGGATGTATGCCGTACAATGCCATACTCAGTTTTTACCCTAGTGCTCCCGGGCGGGTGGTCATGCGGGGGAGACGAACTATTGAAACCCCCCCCCGCCCCCCAAATGACCGAAATGATTTTTATTTTATTTTTGTCTTCATTTCTCACCATTCTCTTCCATTTTGGCTCAACACATTTTTTTGAGCCTCCTCCCCCCCCCCCACCCCCCCACCGGGCCCCCCCCCCCAAAAAAAAATGTCAGAGGTGATTTTTTTTTTTTTTTTTCATTTCTCATCCTTGTCTTCCATTTTAGCAAAAAAAACAAAAATAAGTGAAAATGGCTTGGGACAGGGGTGAACAAAATATTATAACTAGCCGGGGCTCAACGGGTTAATCTTGAACAGTCGAGGGTTTGGTATGTTGTCAAGGGACCGGTCGTTAACCCTTAATTAGCGGCGAGCAACATAAGTCGAGTTAAATAAAGCTGGACTATGTGGCGGCGCTCGACATAACTCGAGTGGCAATTTCAGCACGTAATGTGGCTGAGAGAGAGAGACAAGTGGTGGCAGGAGACTAGCGAGCGTATGACTGCTCCAGACCACCGCGGCGAACCTACTGACACAAATCTCAGCTCCCTCCTCCCTCTCTCACTCGCTACATACTCAATTATGTACCGAAAGTACCGAATTACCTGCTTTTTGCACTCGCGTTGCACGGTTATTGCAAGAAAACTATCCATCATACAAGGATCGTTATGGTGTCATTCGAAAGCTCTGTTTATGCCCTTTCAGGGATAGATACTTGTTTTACGTTCTGGGTCTTATTTAGGCATGAAAATGATCATGTAAACAGCCCTATTTTGGCTAAAAACACCCCGCTGGGCGGTACACATAAATAAACCGCATAGGCCGCTCGTAAGGTGTTAAGGATGTGCAGTAGAGGTCTGTGGTCCACGACGACGACGAGGTCAGGGCAGCCCAGGACAAATATTCTGCATCTGTCAAGGGCGTCAGCCACTGCTAAAGCCTCGCCTTCGACGGGTGCATAGTGGGACTCCGCAGGTGTGGTAAAACGGGAGCCGGCGAAGATAAGTTTCCAACCGACCTTGCAACAGGTGGGGGCAGATTGGGTGGGGCAGGAACAATGTTGTTGGAGTAGGAGGAAGCCAAGGCCGGTTTTGCTCCAGTCTGTGGCGAGGCACGTGGGTCTGCCGATCTCGAAGGAGCAGACCCCTTCCTCAACCAGGTGTGTGATGTGGTCCTTAGATGTGGCAAAGGTACGGTCGAGTGCCTCATCCCAGTGGAAGGGGGTTTTGGACTGCACAAGTTCCCGGAAGGGCGCCATTTCCGGTTTGATGCTGAAGGCCCAGGCGACCTGTTCAACGAGACCAAACCACGACCAGGCTCCCGTGATGTCTGTGGGTTTGAGAAAGTCACGGATGGCCTTAATCATGGACGTGCATGGCTTAATTCCAGTGTCTGTGATGGTGAGTCCGGCGAAGTCAACTGAAGGGGCGGCGAAGGTAAACTTGTTGGGGTTGAAAGTGACAACGTTGGTTGCACAGAGGGCCAGGTAATCAAAAGTGTGCCAAAATGCCTCCTCGACTGAAGAGTCCCACAAAAGGGAGTCGTCGACACACTTCACCTTACGAGGGACAGCCTGTATGATTGCGTCGAAGCGTCGGGTATAGGCGTCGCCAGCTGCCAAGTAACCTTGAGGGGCCCTGATATACCTGTAACGGCCAAATTCCGTGATAAAAGTCGTAGCCTCCCTGCTGGATTCGTCGAGTAAAACAGCATGGTATCCATTCCAGGCGTCTAGGACCGTCTTACGAGTGCCTGCAGGGATGGATTGGGCCAAGTTGAATGGGCTCGGGGTGTGATGTGTCTCCCGAAGGCAGGCGTGGTTGAGTGCCTGCAGGTCAACTGTACGGCGGGGTTGTCCAGTTTTCTTGGCGACCACCACCATCCTAGAACACCAGGTAGTAGGGGTACCGATGGGGACAGGCTCAATAATGCCCAGTGCGACGTCCCTGTCGAGATCTCCTTTGACCTGGGCCTTCCAATGATGTGGTATAGGGGCAGGGGTGGGCACGGCACGTGGAGATGCGCCAAGCTTGATGTGGATGTGCATGGGAGGGCCAGACATCGTGGGGAGTGGGCCGCTGGTGGTGTTAAATGCTGAAGATGCAAACTGTGACAAGAACCAGTCACGAAGGTCAGACAGGTGCAGGTCGTTAGGTGGGAAGGGGAGGGGAGTGGGCCGGTGTGGTGGAGGGGTCCTGGTCAAGGTGGGTGGTGGTTGGGCTGTGTGGGCGGCCATGCAGGGGGTAGGTGTGGGGAAGTCGGGACGGATGATATGTAGTGCCCTACAAGCTGAAATGCTAATAAATAACGGTGACTGTGCCTGAATAATAAAAATATCATCATCAGTAGTGTAGGGGGTGCCGGCAACGTCGGTGGCGGTAATGGTAGTCGGCATATAACCCAGGACCTGGAGAGTGTGACCCCCCACGGCCGTGATCCGTTGGTGAGTAGGCTGTAGGTGGTGGCGTTGGAGGCCCAGTGCCCGTAGTAATTGCAAACCAGCCACAGATACTTGGGCGCCCGTGTCAGGGTAGGCCGTGACGCTGGTGGGGCGACATGGCAGTAGAAATGGTAATGGGCAAGGAGGGGAGCCGTGCGGGTGGTGGTTTGTTAACAGCCTGTTTGATAGTACCAATGATAACAGCCGCGGATGAAGGTGAGGGCGTGGAGTGACAAACTGTGGAGTAATGGTTGAGTTTGTTGCACGACGGGCAGGTCTTGCCCCAAGCAGGGCATTTGGATGGGCGTTCGGCTCGAGAGTGTGTGGATAGGCCGCACCCACTGCACTGGGAAGAGGTGGATTTACAAACCTTGGCAAAGTGGTTAGGTTTATATCACGCCGTGCAGGTCTTGCCCCATGCAGGACACTTCGAAGATCGTTGGGCTTGTGAATGTGAAGATAGGCCACACCCGGAGCAACGTGTGGGAGATGAAGTGGGGCCGACGTGGGGAGGTGGTGGGGCGGGCGACGGGGGCTGAGTGGGTTGGGCGGGGGGCTGGATAGGGGCGGGGCGTGGGTAAGTACTCTTGAGACGCTGGTATGGTGATTTCACAGCATGTACCCCCGGTTGCATTGCCGTCTGATCGAGTGCCGCAGATTCGAACCCCACACAGTAGTTGATAACATCTTGTAAGGTAGGTAGGGTGCGGTCTTTAGTTAAAACATCTTGCTGAAGGGACGAATCACTAATCCCGATAGTCACTTGGTCCCGTATGTGTTCATCAGAGACATCGGTGTGGCAACATTGGCAGGTAAAGCCACAGTCCAAAGTGGCCTCCGTAATACGTGTGACGTAGTCCCGGATCTGTTCAGTAGGTTGTTGGAGAAGAGACCGGAAGTGGTGGCGAGCGGCTGCGCGGTTCCGTTGTCGGTGGACGAGTTGTGTGATGAGAGTTGCTAGGTCGATTTCTGGCAATGAGGAGAACGCCTGATTGTGAGCAAATATGGCGCTCTGAAGGGCAGGGTCGCACGTCTGGTAGAGCTCGATGGTAGCCTCGTGAGGTGGTAGAAGGACGAGCCGCTTGTAGACCTCCCAATCATCCCAGAATTTGCATAGGGCATGTCCCGGCATATGTAAAGCGGCCTGGGGCCGCGTAGGGGCAGCCCGGCGGGGCGGGGCGGGGCGTGGCTGGGCTGGGTAGGAAGGGACTTGAGGTGGTGGTGGTATGATGACGTCATGCGCAGAAGGGGCTGCGCCGTGAGGGTTGGTGCCAGCCGTACGATAGCCAGGGGGGGTATAATGGCCGCCGTAATACCGACCGTCGCTACCGACACCAGTGTGGGCCTGGCCGTCAGTTGGGGAGGGTGTGGGATATTCGCTCTTGAGAGGGTGGGTAAGGGGATTAGTCATGTTCATATGTAATAAAGACATGTGGGGAATAACTGGCATATGGTGGGGCACTGAGAAATGGGTAACTGGCATATGGTGGGGCACTGAGACAGGGGTAGCTGGCATATGGTGGGGCACTGAGACATGGGTAACTGGCATATGGTGGGGCACTGAGACATGGGGAGATGTATGAGGTGTGGGTGTCTGTGTAGAGGGATGAATAAGTGTATCACTGGTGGGGCGTGAGGCAAAGGATGGGTCAGCCTGGTGGGTAACATTACTGGCCTGGGGCTGATGTTGTAGGGGCTGGAGATCCTGGCGGGGCGGTGGTGGAGCTGTCGCGGGGCGATGTTGTAGATCCTGGTGGGGCGGTGGTGGAGCTGTCGCGGGGCGATGTTGTAGTTGTAGATGCTGCTGGTCCTGGTGATGCTGTAGAAAGGTGGCGATACTCGATTGGAGGGCGTCGATCCTTTCATTCAAGTAGATGATGGATGGGTATGGAGACAGGGCATCGGGCAATGAAGGCTCGACCGGTTGGGAGGTAGATGTAGCCGGGTAGGGACCGCATGGCGGCAAGCCGGCTTCCACAGCAGCTGCAGCCTCAGCTAGGTAGTGCAGGTTCTCCATGTAGGTTCAGATACTGATATACACTGCACCATATAATAAAGATGAATGGAGATATAACACCAGTACTCTTCAATCCTTTATTGGCTAGGGTTGAGTACAGGAGTGCCGAGATGCTGGTTGGTTATGTGAGAGTCTGGTGTGAACTGAAGGACTTGCTGCCTCCACAGGCCTGGGTGCCAGAGGCGCCCGCAAGTCTAAAGTGTCTGTGGTGCCATATGGTTTTGGACAATAGTGGTGTATACATTATTATTATACTAACTGATGGGTTTTAATGAAATTATGAATGCTTATTTGATTTTCTTGGGCAGTGTCGATAAAACAAAATATGTACTCTTACATAAAGGTCAAGGTCACAGGTCAAGGTCAAAGGTCAACTTTTACTATATATTTTTAGATTTTATTCAAATATCTTAATTTTAACCATACAAGTAACTGGTAACTTTGACATCGTATTACACAAATGTTAGATAAATATTCTCAAGTGTAAGGTCAAAGGTCAAAGTCAAAGGTCAAAATAAGGTTTTACTAGTATTTCTTGTACTAACTGTTAGATTCTCACTAGGCTTACCATATATATTAGGAATACCTACGCCAAGGTCATATAAGAAACTATACAATTCCATATGAAAGGTCAAGGTCACAGGTCAAATATAAGGTCAATATGAATTTTTTTTTACTTTTCATGCAAACTCTTAAAAAAATGGCGAGATAGTTGCACTTTAAATGAAAGGAATTTTTTTAAAAATGAGACACATATGAAGGCCTAGGTGAAGGTCAAAGGTCAAGGTCAACTATTCTATAAATATATATGAAACTAACTGATGGGTTTAAATTAAATTAGTTATGCTTATTTGATTTTCCTAGGCATTGTCAATGAACAACAAAATGTACTCTTACGTAATGGTCAAGGTCACAGGTCAAGGTGAAAGGTCAACTTATACTATTTATGTTTAGTTTTTATTCAAATGTCTTAATTTTCACTACAAGTTACTGGTAACCTTGATTTCGTATTGCCTAAATTTTAGATAAATATTATATAGGGTAAGGTCAAAGGTCAAACTAGGTTTTTTACTAGTATTTCTTATAATAACTGTTAGATTCCCACTAGGGTTGTCATGTATATTCGGAATACCTAGGCCCAGGTCATACAAGAAACTATTCAATTCCATGTGAAAGGTCAAGGTCACAGGTCAAGGTCAAATAAAAGGTTGATATGCTATTTTCTTTACTCTTCATGCAAACTTCACACATTTTGGTGAGATAGTTGCACTTTAATTGAAAAGGAAAATACTAAATGTTGAGACATATAAAGGTCAAGATAAAGGTCAACTATTCTATTATTATATATGAAAGTAACTGATGGGTTTTAAAGAAATTACTCATTCTTATTTTATTTTCATGGGGAATGTCAATGCAAACGAAAATTTACTCTCACATAAAGGTCAAGGTTGCAGGTGAAGGTCAAAGGTCAACTTTTATAATTATTTTATTAAAATAGAACACTCTAATTTTGGAAAACTGTTATGTGTTATGTCTTATTACTTAACACTTAAAGAGCGGGGCCCGACTTAATTAAGTCCGTATCTAAAAAGCAGCAAGTTAGGAGCATTATTAACTCGCTGAGTACCAGCTAAATATTTATAAATGTACCACCCAGGACCGGCTGATTCTGATTTTTTTTTCCAGAAACAATAGCGAATGGGTTAGGAATGAAGGAAAAACCATGAAAAACCGATCAAAAAGCTCAAAAACTGGTCCTACAGAGCCCCCGAAAACCGATTTTACAAGAGTAAAAAATTTAAGGCAATTTCCCAAAAAAAACATGTTTTTGCGCGCTCACGCGCACGTGGTTGGACTTTGAGAGTTTTTAACCATTGGCATGGGTGCGTGGGATACTTACACAGTTCCCATACAAATCTGAGCCCTCTAGGTGCCATAGGACCGGAGTAATTGGGACCGGAGTGACACTGATGCAGACGTCTGCGTCGCTGGGGTTTAGCGTTACATACATTGCCGACGCACTGTTTGCGTCGCTGGGGCTCAGTTGGTTAAGGCTTTTAAAGGGTTAAAATCGAGTGCAAATGGCCGGGAGCGCAGCAGGCCACACGGCCGACACCCAGGGCTTACCGCCGCCCACTGACTCACGCTCCCTCTGTTCTCGAGAGGCCGGCAGTGTAGCCAGTAGTGAGCGTAGCTGGGAAAAATATGCCGCTATATGCTAAACTCCCATGTTGGTTAGACCACTGCATCAAAACGACGAGTACTACGTAGCTCGTTCTGGTCTCATTTTGAAGCTTGTAGCGCCTAGTTTTTTGCTGAATACATTTCTTTTCATGCAGATACTTGATTGATCATTCAGGAGCGCCTGAATATGCCCAAAATAGCCCAAAACCCCCCGCTAGACGAGGGTTAAATAGCATATATATCAAATTTCACATAAATATTGTAATAGTTTAGGTCAGAGGTCAAGGTCAACACAAGTATTTGTCATTTTCCCTAAACTCCTCCTAGACTGTTTAAGGTATTGTCACCAAATTATACAGGCAAGTTCAGTTGGTTAATGCGACGAACATCCAAATATTTGTATTTTATTTTAAGTCAAAGGTCAAAGGTCAAGGTCACAGTGTATGATCACTATTTGTAATCAATAAGTTTTTATACGAATTACATCGTATTCATAACGCTAGTTAATACGAACATTACTGTTAGGCTAACTAAATCATTGATAAGAAATTCTAAGGTCGAAGGTCAAGGTTAAAGGTCGAAATATGATTATTACTAGTATTTCCTATTTAATGTAAGATTCTCATTAGGCATATCATGCATATTCGGAATGCCTAGACCAAGTTCATACAAAAATAAACATAATTACATTTGATAGGTTAAGGTCACAGGTCAATGTCAAATATAAGGTTAATATGCTAATTTCTTTACTATTCATGTAAACTTCACAAAATTCGTTGAGACAGATGTGCTTTAATCCGGCAGCTATGGGGAGACTCTTAAGAGGTTTTACTGGGCAACTGCGGGGAGACTCTTAAGATCCTAGGCCTAAAAAAAAACACTTAAAACACCCCAGTGGCACTTAAAAAATAAAAATGGTGTTTAACCCTCTCTGACATATGACGCGATTTTGAGCCTATTGGGGATACTTTAAAGCCTTTGTTTCCATCAGGGGTATTTAGAAACCTTTAGTTTAGTTACTTCAACCTCTGCAGTTGTCTTTGAGTTAGTTGTGGGCAGAAAACTAATTTTGGAGAGGTTATTATAAGAGTGAGAGAACTATATTTCTTATTGCTAATCTGTCAACCTCTGCGTCATATGTGCGTGAAAGGATTAAGTGAGATAATTGCCCTCCATACCTCCAATCACTCCTTCACATGTGGTAAAGTCCCCTCCTTCCCCCCTTTCCTCCCCCTTCAATTATCACCTATTTTCCCTGTTATTCCCGTATTCATTGGTATATTTTCGTGTCACCATCTCCAGGCCAGTTCCATGGTGCTGTGATGTGTGTTACGTAAGGGAGACTCTGGGAGAGTGTGAGGGAGTAGCTCAGTACTGCTGCAGCCCTCGAGAGAAGAGGGTGTAAGGCCGGCTGGCTCACAATTGATGAATGAACCGCTCGGTAATAATTCGCGATTTTGACCATCCAAATGATATTCCCAATTGTTTTATTGTTGTTACAGGTTACTATCTTCATAATAAACGTAAAATAGGCGCATTTGGATAAGTATTAATTATATTTATGTTAAATTAACGATTTTAGTGAGGAATGAATCAAAATACCTACGCACAGGGATATTGTGTATACTACAGGGGCTGCGCAGCCGAGAGGTTAAGGGAAAATTAAAATTTGACATTTTCAGACATCATGAAGGTCAAGATGAAGGTCAAATGTCGAGGTCAACTATTCCTTTAATACCTCTGATACTAACTGATGATCTTTAATTATATTTTACACTTATATTTGATTTTCTAGGGTTACATCAAAGCAAACAAAAATATAATCCTACATATAAGTCAAGGTCACAGGCCAAAGTCAAAAGTTAACCTTCATCATAAACAAATACTCAATTTTCAATAGGCTGACGACTGTTAGTTGCATTTTACTTAAATAACATATATTTCAATCATATATATATAATATGAAAGGTTAAAGGTCAAGGTCAAAGAACAAGAGAAGTGTTAATAATTTTCTTTAAACTAAACTGTTTAACCCTTTGTGTACCGGTGATGTCATTTGTATTGTATATTAGCTATAATTAGACGATATTTTGGAGCTTATGAAGGATCTGTGGCAATAAAAAGAGTTAATTAACCCTTAATTAGCGGCTCACCACATAAGTCGTATTTAATAAAGCTGGACTATGTGGCGGCGCTCGACATAGGTCGAGTGGCAATTTCAGCACGTAATGTTGCTGAGAGAGAGAGACAAGTGGTGGCAGGAGAGTAGCGAGCGTATGACTGCTCCAGACCACCGCGGCGAACATACTGACAAGAATCCCAGCTCCCTCCTCCCTCTCTCACTCGCTATATAAGGAATTGTATCGGGAAAGTGGCTAATTACATGCTTTTTGCACTCGCGTTGCACGGTTATTGCAAGAAAACTAGCCATCATAAAAGGATCGTTATGGTGTCATTCGAAAGCTCTGTTTATGCCCTTTCAGGGATAGATACTTGTTTTACGTTCTGGGTCTAATTTAGGCATGAAAATGATCACGTAAACAGCCCTATTTTGGCTAAAAACACCCCGCTGGGCGGTACATATAAATAAACCGCATAGGCCGCTCTTAAGGTGTTAAGATCATTGAATGCCTGCTAATTTTATGGAGGCCCTTCATAAACTAAATAAAATCGTCTTAACCCTCTCGCATTTTTATGACGCGATTGCGTCATGTCGACAGTAGCCCAAGAGTGACCGTATGACGCAATCGCGTCATAATGTCACCTGTAAGTTAGAAATATTCGCCAAAAATA